>JANIJG010004582.1:48852-60416 GCA_024611175.1 Megaceryle torquata | reverse complement strand
TTTTGTTTTGTTTTGTTTTTTCTCTCTCTCTGTACTGAATTTTGGCATCTTTCAGAAGTACCTGAGGACTGTGTAGTCTGGCCCCTGTCGTAGCGCAGTGGCAGGGGGAAGGGAGGTGGCTGGGACTGCCCTTCTTTAGGCTGAGTTGGTTTCTCTTTAGCAGATACAGGGCAGCACAGAAAAGCAACCCCTCCTGACAACAGTTTCATGGATATTGTTGCCTTGGATATAGCATTGCCCTAGCTCTCCTCACCAGACATAAGAGGTGTTTCAGAGGTTAAACACTTCTGCTTGGTCAGTTGGTTTTTTTACACTGAAGAAACACAAAATGATTTGCAGATGGTACCATTTCCCCTGCTGTTACTAATTTCTGATCGTTATGTCCTGAGTGCAAAGCAGTGGCCTTTGTGAGTGATTAGCTTATTTTCTAACAACTTGGACACCACTCATGTCAAATCTTTGGACATATGTCTGTTTTTCAGGAGCGTAGCACACCTCAAATGGAACAACGCCCCTGAGTAGAGGTATTCTGTGAAACATCATTGCCCACAGCAAAAGTCAGCAGTGGGAGGAAATGAATTTCACTGTCTGCCTTGAAGGATAAGATGTTATGATGTGTCAAAGAGTGATCATGACCAAGGAGGCTGTCTAATGTAATCAAATCTCAGGACAGAAATAATAAAATAAATAATGGAAGCGTGAGTTCCCCAGAACAGTCTGACAGCAGCAATTGAGAATCCGGGTACAAACTCTCGGAGCAAGGGGCAGAGCCTCAAGATTCCAAGAAGCTTGGGCTTTTTGTGTAGTTGTTAATTATTTTTCATGTCTCCATCGTGGTTTTTTAGCACTGCTGACTGCCAGTCCTGCAGCAAGGATTGGTTTAACTGTAAACCGGTTCTCATCATTTCCAAATAAGGAAGGAGCTTCTGTAGGTTGCACATTCTACATTTGCTATTTGTTCCGGATTTAGTCAGATTTACAGAGGATAAAAAGGAAAAAAATAGGGATCTTTGTGGCACTGCACTAAAATACATAGAGAGAGTGCTTCAAATCTGATACACAACACGTGCGGAATGACAGATGCACCTACGAGTAACACAATTTGAGAATAATGAGGAGGTTGTAGACTTTGTAATTAAGAGAAACAACCCCTCTGTCTTTAGGAAAAGAATATATTACTGCCTAATTCTTTTTCCTAAAAGGAAGATGTAAGAATCTGAAGTGAGTGAGTATTAGTTGACAGCTTTGAGAACATTTTGTATTCAGTGAGGCTGCCTTTTTTATTATAATTGCATTCTATTTGTCTCTATTCAGTATCTTGATGTGAGGAACCACCGACAGTGTTAGCAGCCCTCTTCCTGGCCTCTTACTCCCGAACTTTGGTCATAACCCAGTGGACCATTCTCTTGCCAGTCCCTGACAGATGTGCTGTAACGATTCTGCCTGCAAAAAATAAACAAAATCCTTTCTAGGAATAAGTAGTGAGAT
The DNA here is from genome assembly GCA_024611175.1 of Megaceryle torquata. Taxonomy (NCBI): domain Eukaryota; kingdom Metazoa; phylum Chordata; class Aves; order Coraciiformes; family Cerylidae; genus Megaceryle; species Megaceryle torquata. The sequence continues at coordinate 58,928 of JANIJG010004582.1, read as the reverse complement.
GTAAGCTTCAAATAAACATCCTTTTCTTTAGAAGCTAAGAATACTGTTACATCTGTCAGGTTTTGTACTTAACTTTTATGTTCTGTCTGTAGCAAGCTTGGATTCTTAAGACTTTGAACCTTGTAATTTGAAGCCTAAAGTTCAGGATTTTGAGCTCATCCTGGTGGAAGCTGAAAACAAAGAAAGTTTTACCCATTGCACTTGCTTTTTCAACAGATTGTGACTTAATCTGTATTAATGCTCAGGACCCCGTTCATTGTTTGAAGACCTCCATAACCCCTTTCCATTGCTGCGATTTGACTGGCCTTGTGTATTTTCAGTACAATTGCTGGAAGATAAGTTCTTGTCACCACCACCCTCTTTGGCGCTCGGGTTGCTCCGGGACCGCGCAGTCTGTGCTCTGTTGCTGCTTGTCTATATGTTCCTCTGGCTTTAATGAGAATTATCCAAATGCATCAAGTGCCAAATGGAAACATTAACTGTGTTTCTACAGAGCTCCAAGTGCGCACCAGGCTGCACGTAGGAGAACTGAGTCAAATGGATAGGTTAGAAATCAGCAGCGTCAGGCTCAGACTGGAGCTGTGGGACGATGGGCAGCAGGAGACTGCTCAGACTGGAAGGTCTGGTGGCATGGGGTGGCTTTTGCGTGACCTTGAGCAGGACAGAATGGGCGTGCAGAGCTTGGTGTCCATGTTCGTAGAAATCAAAACAGTAAGAGAAGGACCGAAAAGTCATGCCAGCCATTCCTCTGTACAGAAGCAGATCAGCTGTATCTGTACTATGCAGTCTTTTTGTTTAGCTTGTTCATGATAACACTGGGAACTGTGCAAACCACGTGCCCTCCTGGCTGAAGGTTCCCCTGATTGTCAGAGCCCTGAGTCCTCTTCCCAGCGCTACCTTTCACCAGTTTCCCTAAAGTTACTGAAGTGCTCTTGATGAAGTTAAAAGCTAATTCTACAGCAATGTTCCAGTTCTTCATAACAGTCCAGAGACTCATGAAAGTTCCTTTAATGGTATTGCAGAATTTTCAAAATTCATAGTGACAAACATTGCTGGATTACCCTTTTTTTTTTTGGAGCAAATTTACAGCTTACATTAATAGCAATGCATCATTATTACCTGTTTTATATAATAAATGTCTTCATTGTGACAAGGTGCATATAGATCACTTGGACTAAGCGCTCTCAATAAAGTGCAGTTGCAACCAAAGGTTTGTGAATTAATTGAGAAAATTGCAAATCAGGTAGTGAGTGAAATAATTCATTGTCACATCCAATCAATAAACTTTGTAAATCAACTCATTTAATTCAAAAAATGATCTATATAGATCAAGCGACCAATTAAACAATTAGCATACAGTTTGCAATTAATTAATTTAAGCATCAATCATGCAATTAGAACTCCAAATTTGAACTCCAGAGTTTAGAAAGACACTGCCACAGGAAGGTTCACGCTGTACTGCGTGGCTGGGGAGGATGCCTGAATGCTGGCAGACTTACAGCAAGAAAGAATACTTATTTTCGGGTCAATAATTTAAATATGAACATTTGAAATACATTTCAATATTAGGGAAAATGTGATTAATGCCTGTTTGGTATATATAGGTAGTTATTTTCCCCATGGGCTTTCTTAAGTGGAAAGAAAGAGGCTCAGATTTTTCTATCATCTTTTCTTCCCACTGGATCTGTCTAAAACTTTGTGTTATTTCCTTTAAGCAGCCTGCTAAAGGCTAGTCTGTACAAGTACTATCTCTTAACTGCTTTCAGTGACTGGACTTCTTAAATATTTAGAAATGGTAGATTATCTGCTAATCATTGCTACTGTGTGGAACAGATTTTTCAGTTTCTCTAGTTTATTACCCTGCTCACCTGTCTGAGAGCATTCTCTGCTTCTCAAGCCTACGTTCAGTGAACTTGTTCACGGTTGCGGGATCTGTGAAGGATGAGATAGACACAGCTTGTTTGTCTTTAACTCTCAAATGGAATAGTTGTATAAATAAATGAATTTCTACAAATGGAGGAATATTACCTCCACCTTTATGAAGTCACGAAACTTTTATAGACCGTAGCATATTTTAATCACTGCCAGTATTTAACTTGCAGTTCAGTTACTGATGAAGTGAGACTCACCGCTTTGCTCTCAGGTTTGGGGTTTTATCTCTTGCCGCCTGGTCTCGGTAGCAGGTTGTGTTGGGGCGTTGTTGGGACGTTTTCTACGCGTGCCGTCAGTGGCCTTTGAGTGTATTGCTCCTGCAATAGGTGTGCCTGCTGATGTGTTTTCTACAGCGCCGAGCGATTGATCGGCTGAACCGAGGTGGTTCTCTAGCTTCCCTCCAGAATAAACTCGCTCTGTCTTTGTTTCAGCGACAACGTCAATGCCTACTGTCTCCATATTGCCGAGGATGACGGTGAGGTTGACACAGATTTTCCACCCTTGGATTCCAATGAGCCCATTCACAAGTTTGGCTTCAGCACTCTGGCACTGGTTGAAAAGTACTCGTCCCCCGGCCTGGCAGCCAAACAGTCGCTCTTTGTCCGCATGTGAGTATGGCTGCTGAGCTTCGCCGCGCCGGGAACGGCTGGGTGGCTGCGCCACCTCCCCAGCTTTTTGCTCCTCCGCTTCCCTTCATCTGAATTTAGCGGAACTCGGGGGCCGCGTGTTCTTGCAACTCTCTGCAGGCGATGCCCGGGGCTGGGCTCTGTCACGGGGCAGCTCGAAAAGTAAATGCTGCCGGCGGCAGCTCGGGTGAGCCCATCATGGTGAGTCTAAAACTACTGAGGAAAATAAGCCCTTCTGCATCTGATTAGTGGAGAACATTGAACTGTTGCACTCCCACTAGTAAATACTTAGAATTTACACTAATTCTGAGCTCAGAATTTCCATTTCACTCCAGCCGTGCTGCCTATTTATGAAAAATGTGTTCTGAATAGTAAATCAAGTAACGTATAATAGCTTCCCAGGGTTAAAATTATAAAGTCCAGAAGAATTTTGAAGATAAAGAGCCCATCTGCCACTGAAACTTGAAAGGTATCTGGTTTGTAGCTCGAGAAGAATTTGCTGTCACTATCAGCGTTTGAGTCACATGTACTGTGCTTGATCACTTTTCTTTTTCTTTATTTGTGAGTGAAAAATCTTTTAAACTACCAGGCCTTAGTTACTATAACAAAACGCTAGGAGCGTAAACCACTTCTTTACTTGGGAAAAATATTCAGCGTTTGGATCTTGTGAAATGAAAATGCTAATAGGGCTTTCCTGGTTACTGGACTTTAATTTATGAAGGATTACTTACACTTCAGAACTATACAGCTGCCCACGGCTTTGAATGATCAGACATTTAAGGAAATATCTGACCTGTTTAATTACTTTATCTTCTTCTCTGAGAAAAACAGTAGACAGTAATGTTCTAAAGCACCCTACTGAAAGAAATTTTCCAAAGGCCCATTCACTTTATTCCACCGCATTAGGTCATTGGAAAATAGAATATTCTGTCCACAGTATTTACAAATAAGTTCTCAAGGTAAACACACTGAGCTGTGCTGAGCTGGATGCTGTGGTGTGGAAGGGGATGCAGGGAGGAGATGAAGCTGCCTGGCCAGTCACGTTACGGGGTCTGGTTTTGGTTTGTGCAGTTACAGGCACAGGGCTGGGCCAGGGAACCTACTTTTCTGCCCGTGGAACTGCAGCATATTTAGTTCCTTCCACCTGACTGAAGACTTTTGCCTGAAGGAGGGAGTATCTCTTTCACGTGCCTGTGTTTCCCTGGAGTCAATGCAATTCCCAGGAATTTGGGGTTTATTTATTTATTTACTTACTTTATGATTCTATGATTGTTTTATCTTCAAGATAACGCTGCACTTTTGAGATCCCTGGAAAGACAGCAGCAGGTAGATAGAATATTCTATTCTTATTCTATGCAATCAAAAAGGACCACGAGTGTTGGTTGCAGGTAGACCAGTATCATTAGAAGATTCAAAGCTGTTGATGATTTATCATCTGGCAGAAGTCCCCTTTCTTTCTCATCTGCCTCCTACCTAAATCCCCGTGACCTGTACTCAGTACCTAAATAGGGATTAGTGTTGAAATTCAGTGAACACGTGGTCTCAGATTTTTGTTGTTAGGAGGGGGTGGAACCACTGATCCATGTGCAGCCCAGAGACCTCAGCAGGATCCTGGCCTGGCTGGTGGTTCCACTGGTCCCTGTAGCAGGATTAAGGTCCAGGTGCAAATCCTGCAAAAGAAATGTGAAATCTTTTGCATTAAAATAATTTGTGCTGATGTGAGGACCTTCCTACTAACTTGGGAGGTGCTGCTGGTTAGGAATGGGAACAACTTACACCATAAAAAGTGTTTTTCTGAGGGGGTTTGGGGGGTGTTTCTGTGTCCACGTGCTAAACTGAAATGGCTTGTTCTTCCTCTGTAAATACTTATTTGTAAATACTTAGATTTAAATTAGAATTTGTAATGTCCCCTAGAATACAGAATTACTTGATCATTACATGATCCAAACATTGTTTCTTCTGTGAGTTTAAATGTGTGTGCTGCCTCACCTTTGTAGGGATCTGTTGTAAATTCCACATCCTCTTTCCCTGTCATCCTCCCAGTGCATGTAATTGTGTTTTTATGTTTTGCATCTCTTTTTTTTTTTTTTTTTTTTCCTCCTCCTGGTGCTGAGGTATTTCAGCTGCTGCTGACTTGTATTGTTTATTAATATTGAATCACTGTTAAAAAGAAAAAAATGTTGATGCTTCTGAGAAGCTTCTCGATGAAGCACGGTGTTTTGTTTCGGATCTCGCCCGTCCTGCGTATTGGATATATGTCAGATGTTGTGCAGTTACCAAGCTGACAGTTGTGGAACCTCGCCAGGGACCCCGTTTCAGCAGGACATGTTTGAGCAGAAACAGTTTGCAGAACTTTATACACTTAGACTCCTGCCAAGGCAAACTCTTAGCCACTTGAGTTAGTTATAAATACCCAGTGGCAGTGGTTGGAAGTAGCCCACCGTGCATTTTATATTCTGAGCTGAATGTGAATGTCTTTGTGGCTATACAGAGTAGTAAATAATTGAGTTTGATTAGGGAGAGGGACCTCATTATCCCCCCACCTGTGCCCAGCTGGTAGGGGAGGGTCGAAATGAAGCCATTAGCTGTCTCTCTTACTGGCATCTCAAAGAGCTCAAATACATCTGTGTCTTATTTTCTTTTCTGGCACAATCAGTCGAGCAAGCTAAGCAGGCATGACCGAATTTGGCAAGTTCCAAGGACTCTGGCAAAGTTACACAAGGAGAAGACGGAGGGCAGTCATTCTGGCTTCAAACTGCCCATTAGTCTAGCGAGTTATGTTTTTGGAGCTTGTCTGTTGTGGAAAGCAGTGCTTTGTCCAATGTCAAACACAGCATTCGCAAACAGCCCGCTCTGATGTCGGGTGTGATCTGTCAGGAGGAGTCAAACAAAGCACCGCATTCATGTAAATGCAAACTTCTTGAGATGATGAAGTAATACCTGAAAGACTCTGAATGAAGGTAGCTGAAAATAAATCCGTGCTATCGTTAGGGCTTTTTCCCTTGCAAATTTTATCATCATAACTTGACGTACTTGATCTAATGGTGTTTCAAGGAGTTGTAGCTCGGCTGCCAGTTGGCACACAGATGAAGTTTGGCATACGGTTCCTCTGCTCTGGAGCACCAGTCTTCGGGTTTGATATTATGTTTAAATTGCTCTGACTATTATATATGCATCTTTCAAAGCAGCACCTCCGCTATACCTCATAGAGTGTTTGAAACAGTTTTAAAATATCAGGCTCTCGTTGTGAATTTTCAAATTCAGTTCAAAGCTTTGGAATGTGCTTTTTGCTTAGACTCCAGAAGCTCTCCCCAAAGGCCTGTTGTTGGTTTTCACGAGTGCAGGTAATCCACAAGGTGTATTTTAGAATATCCATAAAATGCAAGTTTAAGAAAGTTAAAGTAGATGCCAGAGGTAAGAAGGTGGGCTCCAGAGTAGTGGACAGGGAAGGGCAGGGCCCTGAGAAAGGAGTTGGGGCAGGCAGCTCACTTTTCCGATGTCTAATGATGCCTTTGAGCAGTGTCAACATACAGCCAACTATATTCATGAGCTCAGGGAGGTATCCAGGGCTAAGCTGAGGTGCACAAAAGATCATCATTTAGGCTCGGAATAGACCTGTGGCTGGCGTACTTCTTGTGGTTCGTATCACTATATGTTTTATCTTCAGAATTACCCAGCTTATGTACATTGCATCAACTGGGATTTTTAGTCTTGACTTTGTGCTGATCAAGTGGAAATTATTAGTTGTTCACAGCCACTTTCAACCATGCCAACCATCTTTTACAGTGAGCTTTAACTGCTGTGAATTCCACACCAGTGTTAAAAAAAATGCCTAAATATTTTAAGTATTGCTGTAGCTTGGAAAGGCAGCTCTTGGGAGAGTTCGCTCCTCCTCCAGAACAGAAGCCTTTTGTCCTTTAAGTGTTGGCTTTTTATTTTGTTCCACAAACGGAGCCCGCGGAGAGGACACGGCCTGTTTCCACGCCGCCTCTGAGCAGCGTCCCCCCAGCAGCACCCGGCGTCAGCCCGCCGGAGCCCTGGCCTCTGCTGTTTTCTTTTTCCTCTTCTGAACCTTGCCACCCTGGCTCCGGCGCTGAGGCTGTAAAAGAAGATGGAAAGCCAAGTTACCGCAGAATGATCACTATCATTAACATTCACGGGTGGTTCACTTATCATTCCTGACTGCACAGACATGGCAGCCGTTATGAAACGTCCACAGGTGTAGCACGATGATACATATTACACCGTGCCACAATGGATTTATGTATTCTGTAACAAAAGAAAAGTGTAATGAAAAAATACAGAAGGTAATCCTTTATTCCTCCACCGCACAATTTATCAGTAATGCCTGTGGATGATAAGTGCCAGGGATTTCCTTTGCTTGATTTAACCTTGTCACCCAGGTATGTTTTTGCAAAATGACAGAAAATACAAGCTATGGAATTTCTTTGGCTTCCAATTTGTAAGCAGCAGTTTTAATTGATTGAATAGCATCTGCTTGTCTGTCCCCTTTTCTGGTGCCTTGACTTAGAGGTATCACAGGTTAGCAGGGTGAGCTGAAACATGGGATTTATAATCGCAGCTGAACACAAGCGGGAGTTGGGTCGGGTGGGGAGAGTTCCTGCCCGTTATCAGTGCGGAGCACAGCCGCGAGGCTGGCGAGGTGAGGGCTCTGTGGCTGTTCCAGAAGAGCCTGGCAGTGCTGTTCTCAGGGCAAGGTGGGCTGCAGCCATTGGTGGTGCTCTGGGGGATCTGGTGCAGAGGGTGCCTTCAGGACTCCTGGCCAGTTTGACCACGCTCCAGCACCCTGGGGATGGTGAGGGGCTTCTCCTCCTCCGCGGAGCAGGAAATGTGCTCCGGCACACTGGCCTGACCCCGGGATGATGGCAGAATCTCTTTGGTCTGGGCTTAAATCCACTCTCAGCTCAGGTTTCTGGATTTACTGCGTGCTAAAATGTCCTTGTTGAGGTTCTGTGCTGTATTGTTAGAGGAAAGCAGTGCTCGGTGAGATGGAGCAGAGGGAGAACCGTGCATCTGAGCTGGGATGGGTGTTTCAGACCCTTGGGCTCTGTTCCAGAGCAAACATCCAAAAGTTTACAAATGCAGAGTGCGCTTTACATTTCACTGCTCTTGCCAAAGTCTCGTTTACCGGATAGCACACTAAATATAGTAAAACACAGAGGTTTTTCTTATTTTGCTTTGATCAGTAAAATAAACTTTCAAAGATTGTTCTGGGATGAGATCCAGCTTCTGAGGCAAAGAATGGCCGTGGCTCAGGCATGAGCTAGTAACAGAGTGTCAGGAAAATTAGTCTGACAGTTCTCAGGCCAGCTGCTCAATAGAGAGTTGACCAAGTTGGGATGGCCTGAGACACGAGCAGGATCAACAGCAGCATGTGCTCTTTAGCAGCTGAAGTGTCAGGAACTGGGAGACAATCTTCTCTTTTCGGGAGGTTCCGGATACGTGTTGGTGCGACAGCCCCGTGCTGGGTCAGCCATGGTCAGTTGCCGTTGGTTGCTCCGTGCCCAGTGGGAAGTGGGGCTGGTTCCTGGCGTAGGCTACAGCCCCTGCTTTGGGTGAAAAACACATTTGAAAAACACATTGTACTAAAGTTTAAAAAAAAAATAAAATAATTGTCACTTCAGTCATTTTGGCCGTAGGAGGCTTTGGAAGACTTTCTGCAGTTTTGCTGGGTGCTTTTTTCCTGCAGTGTTTTAATTTATTTTCCCGTATTTCAGTTGCAGTTCTCTGGAAACCTTTTTTCTGTATTGCAGAGCATTATGTGAATTACCTGAAGGCACCAGATGTCTTTTGAATCAGTGTTCTGATGGTTGGGGTCCCATGGGCAAGGCTTTTCTCGTAGCGCTTCGCTGACAAACACCGTGTCATTTAAATAAAAGCGCAAAGGTAGTTTCCTTCTTGAAATTATAACAAAATTGTGCAAGAGATTTTTCACTTTTAAAAGCTCCACAAAATTTGGCTCAGTGGATCAGTTTGAATTAGAGCTGTAGTGACTTTAGGAAGCGAGGTGAACGACCGGGGAGCTGCTGCGCAGAGGCAGATGTGCGGTGCTCGTGTGCGTTGCTGGGCTCTGTAGCAGCTTAGGGGAAGGTGTGCTCGTGGGTAGAGAGTTCGGGAAGGTCTCTGCTCGCGGTGTAGCATTAGTCTAACCCCTGAATCCTTGGGCTGTAGCAGGATGGCGATCTCACCGCTGCAGACATGGCTGGTACTCCCTCCTGTGGAGCAGTGGGCTCAGTTCTGCTCCTCTGTAAAACATGGCAGAAATCGGGAGGGAAGAGTCAGTGCATGAAAAGGTTGGGAATATTTGGTTTGAAGACAAGTAAGATAGAGTCATAAATAAGAAATGGTCTAAAGAACATAAATTTGGGGCTATTAGGCAGTTTCACTTTGCCAGGAACAAAGGGAATTGCGAGTGAAATTCAGAAGAGACTCAGCTGATGAGAAGGAAACGCCGTTTTGTACTGGAGACTTGTGGGGCTGACTGTCTGCCATGGGGTGAGGAGCCCAGGGGTGAGCCGCCCAAGCAGCCAGGGGATGCTCTGGAGACAGGCCCATCCAATGTGTTACTTTTACAGCGTGGTGGGTGTTTGTTATTTGCAGTGACCACCCGTTGTGTGTTTCTGTGCCATCTCTTCAGCCTGTTCAGCTGCTCGGGGCAGGTGATGTTGAGTTGGAAAGCTGAGCCGGGGTAGATAAGGTGGCTGTGCACTCTGAGCGAGGTGAAAGGGGACAGGGTGTGCTGGTTGCTCCAGATGGACAGTGGGCTGGTGGCCAGTATGTGCCCAGGCAGGGACTTCACTGGCCACCGTGTCCACGCTGCAGCCAGTGGCCAGGGGTGTTAATGTGTGGCCTGGGCTTGAGGGCGTTGTTTGCTCATCTAGGCCGTGTCACGGCCAGGGGTGCCACATCTGAACTGATCCGAACTCAGGCTTGTATTCCCAGTGTTTGTGTCGTCAAGTGACATGTAGCATGGTCTTGTTTTAATGATGTAATTGTGTTGCTTGGATTGCTTTTGACTGCCAGTTCCTTTTAAAACTATTCCAGCTGTGATACTCATATAGAGCTCTACTCCCTGATTAAAATTCCTGGTTGCCAGATACAAAGCTCCTCCTCCTGTCTAAATAGCTTTGCAAAACAGTTTTTTTCCCTGCAGTGCAAATCTGTCCCCATGGGCTCGAGCAGCTCTGGAATTCTGCGCTAACTGTCTGCAGTGACATCTACTGACACGAGCAGAGATTGACTGCAAGGGCTAAGGGGCAAAATTTACTGAGATATTAATCCACTATCTCTTCTATTGTATTGTCATCTCTGCTTCCCCAGTGGTGCCACTTTCGGTGTTTTCCTGGCGGTATCTTCCGTAGCCACCCCCCTGCTGTTGGCAGCGTTTCCCTCTGGTGGCAGTGGCCAGGACACGGCCCCCTGCCCAAAACCTTCCCCTCCTGTTTCGTGCCGTGAGGTTCACAAAAACATGTCCAAAGAAAGCTCGTTGCTCACGTT
>JANIJG010004582.1:0-48752 GCA_024611175.1 Megaceryle torquata | reverse complement strand
TGCCCAAAACCTTCCCCTCCTGTTTCGTGCCGTGAGGTTCACAAAAACATGTCCAAAGAAAGCTCGTTGCTCACGTTTGAACTAGTGCTATATGTTAATAGTGCTGAAAAGCTGCTGTTATTTCTCTGGGTGTTGTTCTTCCCCTTCTCCTTAATGATTTGTTCCGTCTGCCACCGGGACACGTATGGAAATGACATTGCAAACTGTTTCTCTTGTACGCACTGTGAACCGCCTCGCAGACGCTTATTAATGAGCACTTGAGGAGCTCCACAGGTACATTTGCTCATTTTTCTTTTCTAATGATGAACACAAATTGATCAAAAATAAAGATAAATTAGGAAAATCCTTACACACCTTGACTCTCGATCCATTTTCTCCCTTTTTGTCTCTGCCTTTCTAAGGGAGTTTGCTGAGTTTCTCCTTTTAGCTTACTTTCATAGCACAACTTTGTTCATTGTTGTGCCTAATTAGTCCTTTGCTTGAAACTAACAGAAATTACAGTGAGCTGCCTGCTGATGATGATTATTTGGTAAAAATGCATGTGCATCTGTCTTGCAGAAATGCTGCTCATGGATTCTCACTTATTCAGGTGGACAGTATGAAGGTCACCATGAAGGATATCTTACAAAAGGCCTTAAAGAGAAGGAAGGGATCACAGAGAGGCTCAGGTGGGTTATTTATCATATTTTCTAGAGGGTAGGGTGTTTTTCCATGAGCATATTTTATATCTCTTTTTAACTGTTGTGAAAGATGCTCAGTTGTTTTCAGTGGGTATTGTGATTTTCAGCACCCCTCGGAAGCATTTCTGCACGCAGGTTTGTGTTGTAGATGCTGGCAGAAAGCAGCGGAGGAGCTGGGTGACGTTTGCCGCAGAGCGGTGTATCCACTGCTGCGAATATTTATTTATGATAACAGAGCCATTTGCAGGCAAGTCCAGCTCGTGGTAATTTAAGAGGATGGGTGGAAGTACTGTAAGACCAGTCCTTGACAGAATTTGCATACTTTTAATTTACATAAGAAAGTGAATGCTTAGTATGATTTTAAATCATTTAAAGGCTTTATTGTTACTGGTAAAGAAAAAGACAAATTTGCTTTCTTCAGTGGTGTCAAAATACTACTATTATAGTTAAGAAGTATCAACATCTGAAAAAAAGAAAATTTACAGGAGTCATATTCATATTTTAGAGCAATGCTTTTCCAGGGGGGAAATGTGTGTTTACATACATGTTGGTGTATCTGTTGCAAAAGTATAAGGCTGAGAGATCTTTCCAGCAACAAGAAATAATTATTGTGAGAAATTGCACCAAGTCTTGTCACGCAACAAAGGAACTTTAATATAAACCTATCTATATACTAGGTGAAGATAAGGATCTTGTCTTTGTAAATGAATGAAACCTTCTTATATACCCTTAGTTTTAACTATGGGAAAAGAAAATAAACCTTGTTTTCTTTAGAAAAAGTAGTTCAGTGCAGTTTTTAAACGAGTGTATAATCTGTCATGGATTTAATTAGCTATCTTCAGATGAGAGCTGAAGTTTTAATAAAAGTTAGAAGAGATAACACAGTGAAGGACACGGATGAGCTGTCTCAAGGCCATATTCCAAGGGAACGATAAGAGCTGTAAAAAATGGCAGAGGAGAGCAATTGAATGAAGCAATGAAAATCTGATTCTCGTAAAAAAAAAAAAAAAAAAAAAAAAAAAAAAAGAGAGGGGGGCCGAGAGGCGGGGAGGGGTGGGGGGAGATGGGACGCGGCGTCTGCAGCAATTTGGCCGCTGGCCAGCAGTCATTGTTCACCCTCGGCTGTGGCGGCTCGGTCCAGATGTGCCAACTGCACGTTTCGGCTTTTGCCAGCTGACTGCGCCGTTTGATAACCAGCTCTCTGGATGCCCATCACTGGCCGCAGAGATAGAATTAAATGATGATGATCTTCCCACAAGTTGGGAGAGGAAACAATGCATATAAATCTTGATTTCATCTCAGCGTGAGAAGTCTTTATCCATCATCACTCATAATGAACAAGTCGTTAGCTGCGATGAATGGTGTTCTGGTTTTTTCAAACACCTCTTTTGTTCACTTTTTGGGTGACTTTTATTTATTTCCTGGGGTCAGATTTCTCTTCCCTGAAGGGAGGTGGCTAAAGGATTCACTTAGCTCACTGTTTAGATGACTTTCCTCCTTCATATAACAGATGCTTTGCTCTTTGTCCATTTGAAATTCAGTTTTGCTTTTATTTTGTTACTTTTGCACAGTAGTTTACAAATGGAGTGGACCTGTCATTCCTTTCCTCAGCTAATCCATTCATTTCTGCTGTCTCGGCACTCCTGTTCAGAAACCCTTGTTGTAACAGGGTATATTAGCATCTATGTATCATTTGGGGGGGGTTAATTATAAGAAATAATTTAAATTTACATTTTATAAATTATCCATGTGACGTGTCACCTCTTTTGAGATATGACCATCATCCCTGCTGTGGATATAACCACAGAAGTCATCACCACTAAAAACCTTTTGGTTACTTACAGGTACGTTTACTTTTAAACATGTGACTGGATTTCTCGGAATAGTCGGTGCTGGTTGCAGATTTCAGTTGAAGCTTTTTATGGAGATGTCCAGAATTAGGGCCTGCGCTTGTAAGCTCATGAATCGGAGTCACTGCGAGCAGAGTGATCACTCCAGGGAAAGGTTTCTGCTCGAGTTCCCATATTACTGAATTTCATAAATGAAATACTTAGTTTTTGTTTAATTGTTTAAACGTTGGCGAGCTCTCATAATGCATTTTTGCAGTTGTCATGCAGTACTGTCACGTGCGTGAAGAGACTTCTCAGATTAGGTATTAAATTGGTAAATCACAAGTTAATCTTTTTTATGAATGTTATCTTCCCTTCTCCAAAGCTTCCCATTGCTTCCCGTATCCAACCCTGTGATTCAGCAGCCAGCAGACTGTGGGTTGGTCAGAGGGTTTTGGAGGGTCTTGCCTGGCACATTTAGAACAGCAGAAACTGCAGCTGGCTGCACAGAGGGTCCTTCACCCTCCGGACCGACACGAGCCTTGCCCGGGCTGGAGCGCAGCTGACGCTGGGGATGCCCCCGCAGGGCAGGGGTAGACTGGAGGGGGACTGGAACAAGATTTTGTCATTGTTCCTCATCTACCACCAGATTCTTCTTACCTGGAGCAGATGTGCCTCTTCCTTCCCATGGGAGACGTGCAGATCAATGGAGTCTAAGATCAGACTGTTAGCACGGCGCGGTCCCGTGCCGTCCTGGTGCGAGTTGTCACGAAGCAGTGGGTTAGGACGTCCGTCCCGAGTGAAAGATAGGACACAATTTAGGAAAAGCATTTCTTCTCATTCAGCAGCACGTCCTCTTAAGTTGATTGTTCAGATTTTTAAAAAGCAGTAACTAACAATAGACAACATATTAGTTAAAGCTTTTGCAATAGCTTGATAACACTGAAACGCCTGTGAACTTTCTGCACTTTTTCAACGTGCCTCCAGACCAGTCTTCCCGGGACAAATGAATTTATGTTTACAGCTGACGCTGTTTTCAAGTAAGGAATTGCTTTCTGACCCGTGTCCACCACCATCTTATTTATGACCTCATGCCATCACCGTGGCATTTGTCACCATGCTCTTGTGTGTGTAGGAAATGCAAGCCTGGGTTGGTTCTTTGGGGGAGGAGGAAATTGACCTGTACAGTCAGGAAGGGGATGTTCCGGTATGACCAGGGCTAAAATACTCAACTGGTTTTCTCTAATTATTTTATTCAGCCCCTAATATGCAGGTTACAAGTAGGTTTTTCAACAAGCAATTGCATGGCAAGTTCCTGAATACCCATACATCTCAGTCACCAATGTGAGTCAGTGACCTTCTGAGCTTCTCTATTTCTGACTTGTTTAAAAGTGCCGTTACCACCCTCGCCGCTGCCAGCCCTTGCCAGCCTCCTGAGCTCGGGGCTGATAACGGCACAGAAAGGTTCTCTTAACGACGGGTCGCGCAGAGCCCAGGTTTCCACACGTTGTGTTTCAGCACGTGCACCAGCACTCGTGTGGCTGTACTGTGAGCTATGCCTGGAAAAAATATCAACATGTTTATTTCAAAATCCATTTTGTGGAAAAGACTAAAGCTGTATAAAGAGTTCTAACTGCAATTTAACTTCAAGCCAAAGATTATTTGTTGCAGGAAGGTAGAGGTCAGTAGAAGGAGGTAGAAGTTGGGTACTACCTTTGTTTCATAGAAAGCAGCATAAAAAAAGGGCAGTGGTATTTTGATTGTGCCTAGTTGCATTTAGATACTGTATTAAAACTATTGCAAACTATTCAAAGTATTTCACATCCCTGGCTGTTCTCTTTCTTTGTGTCACAAGGCTTTTGCTGTAGACATGTGAACTCTGACCACTTTTAAATAATAATTTTTGTGTCACTCAACGGGAAACGCAGGTGGTAAAATAACCTGTGTGTGTTATAGCTGAGAGAACCGCGGCCCTGAAGTCGTTTTGTAGAGGACATGGTTGTACTGAAGCCATGCTTTGGGAGCCTGGTGACCCGTCCCACCACAGGCAGCAGTGGGGGGTTAATGGGAACACTGCATCATCTCTCGCCACGTGCCCAAACAACCAACTGGAAGAAGTACATGGCAATGGCTGCAAGTTAGGGAGAAGCCTGCAACAACCAGTCAGTGCTACGTACTGGGGAAGATAAATCTGCAGAGGAAATCGTTGAGGCAGATGTTTAATTAGTTGGAGCCAGGCTGGATAAATCAGGATCGGAGCTGTCTGTGAGATATGCTGGTGTGCCTCCTCTTCTCTGGGCTGCTCTCATTGTCTTTGAGAACTAACTGTTCTTTTTGCTTAGGAGAGAAGCAGCAAAACCAGTCGTATAACCTCTCTGTTATTGTAATGGATTCCCTTGTGTACACTCATAAAAGAGAAAATGTAATTGATGTTTTCTTATGGTAATGAAAAATAACTAAGTAGAACACTTTATCATCCGTTTGTTTAACCTATTGCGTGCTCAGCAGCATGGATTGCACAGGCATATTTTATGTGAGGGCTGCAAATAAAGCACTCTTGGTTGTGGAATGAGCTCCCAGAGGAGACTGGTCTAATCCAGTGATGGACCACCTTGAGGAGGCTCGGTGACATCTCTCATGCCAGCGAGTTTTCCCAAAATAGCCAGAATGGGAGAGATAGAGGCAAAGATGGGGCGATATCCTGACCAGGGCGGGCACAGCAGGGAGGGGAGAAAGGCCAAAAGCTCCTTCTGGTGCCTCGGGGACCTTCCCGTGTGTATTGCGTTGGCCTGGGCAGCGCTGGGATGCTGGGACAAGAGCCCTGTGGAGAATCCCAGCATCCGTTGATACTTTAGGGAGTGCTTTGTATAAGCTCACCGTGTCTAGGTCTCTTTGGGAATGTTTTTGAACACTGAGAGCACCCCAGCAGCTGATGGTTTAAATATAAAAATGGTCTGGAGTCTGGCAGACCTACAGCAAGGGAATCCCATGCTGCAGTTCATGAGTGTAAGAACTGCTTTTTCTCCCTGAATTTACCAGGGGAAATGTCCGATACGGTGCGGTCTGGATTTTGGACAGACACAATAATGGAGTCTTGAAAAGCCTTTACAGAAGGTGGGATTTGGCTGGTTTAGTACTTGGTATAGTTCTGCTCCCTACTATTCAGCAGGAGTCTTAATATTCACTTCTACAAAAGGTAGATATTAGGCATGGCTTTGAAATCCCCCCTCGTGTTTTGCCAGGAAGGTTTTGTAGGTGGTACAGATCGTGTTGCGTAACTGCCCAGCGCCGGTATGGATACAGTGTGATTTGCTTCCCTGCTAAATGATTTTCCTACGCAGTCAATTTCCGGTGTGTTTCTGCTGGCCTTTTACCAATACTTGCTGTTACCCAGTTGGCCTAGGAATTTAGGGTATGGGAGAGGCACATTTTAAATCCTGCTTTTGAGGAAGGCCTCAGCTGGACCAAGGAGAGCCCAGCCTTTCCAGGGTGAAGTGCAGAGACTCGTTCGTTCAGGTACCGCAGCACAGCTAAGCCCGGTCTGACAGCATCCCACAGTCTGCAGGGGGCAAGGAGATCTTATCAGGCCTTTTCCATCTGCACTAAAGCCCGCTCTCGATATTTTACAGAGAACGTGTTTGCGTGGCTTACAATTTTAAGAACATAAGACAGATGATGACTTCATTCTTGATACCTTGTGTATCTTGATGCCATGGTGATTCTCAAATTAAATATGTGCAGGAACTATATGTACACTTGAAAGTTATCTTCCTCGCCGTTGAGCTGTCTCGTTCCTTTTGCTCTTCGGTAAATATATCCTCTGGGATGCCAGTTGCCTTCTCCCCCAGAGCTTGACTGAATGGACTGTAAATACTAATGTAAAGTAAATAAGAATGCAGAGGGAAGGTGTGTACAGAGGCTTTGTTTCCAAAGAAATTAAGTGTTGGTGTCAGTATATAAAAGCCGAACATTCTTAGGAGGAGATGAGACAAAGCTAAACAACTGAAATGCTGAAATGTTAGAATTATCCTGCCTGCTTCTGCTCCGTGTCAGCCTCTCTTCATTTGAAATTTCTTGTGAACAGAGAAGCCTTGTCTGATTAATCTCATCTGGTTTTAAGCAGAAATTCTTTGCAGGGTGAACATGCTACTGATTATTATTTAATAGCTGCTTCAAACTGCAAACATCCCTGAACCAGAAATGCTCAGTCCTTTTAAGAACAAAACGCTCTACAGGTTTGTTATAAACAATACCTTCTGCCAACATTGCACAGACATGACCTGTATTTTCCGTAGGTTAGAGAGAGAGTTATTAACTTAGTATTCTGTTCAGTTTGGAGAAAGACTAATACTTTTTCTATAAATGAAAACAGATGCTTTACAATAACATTTGAGTCCCTAACAGCTGTCAACTAGTGCTTTATGCATTCTTTAAAAGGTGCAAAGTGACCAAAAATAGTCTGAAATAATCTTGCTGCTCTGGCTAAGTGTATTATCTCACTGCCACAGGAAGCTGAATAATAAGGAAAGAGGAAAAAAAAAAATCAAGAAGCGGGGATAGGACATAAAACTAAAAGCCCTCCGTATCATATTTTAGTCTCTACAACAGAATCAAAGGAATTACAGATGCAAAGGTCAGTTAAAAGAATCTGTTCCATCTCCAGGTAGCTCAGAGCTGAGGCGTGCAGCACAGCCTACCACAAAACCACGCTTTGTATAGTTTATTATTCCTGCATTTGATGTTTGTTCACAAACACAGAGCTGTTAAGCTATCCCTCGGAACTTTGGGAACGGAAGCTCAAATTAAAGAGTTGCAGCTGCAAACATGAGGCTCATCTTCCATTCGGAAAGCAACCAGGGAAGAGAGATCTGGGTTTCGTTTGAAAATTCACTTTCTAACGCATCAGTCTCAGCACCACTTTTAATGTCAAATTTCATGTCTTAAACGTGCTTCTGAATCTGTTTATAAGGACATTTTATGCAAAACTTACATAGGAGATAAGCAAAAACTGCAGTACAAAGATACTGTTTGTGTGAAAAGCCACTTATTGTCAAGCACCCGCCGGGCCCAGGGGAAATCGCGCGGCTGCCGTGACGCTGAAGGTTTTCGTTTAAACCTGTCCCATGATTTTTTTCTATTCCCGGAGTATCTCAGCAGTTATGTTTGTAAATACTTGGTCTTGATGCTGTGGTGCCACGGTTGATTTGTCTTGCCCCTGATGCTAAGCTGAGCTGGCGTTCCCAGCGAGCCAGGCAGGGGCACAACGGCTCCGCGTCCCCGTGGCCGAGCGCGGGGTGGTGGCTGGCGGGGAAGAGGTGCAGCCAGAGCCGTTGGGAACCAGCAGATTTGCTCCCCGTGTGGAGCAGCTCGTTACCAGTTGTGAAGGCAGTCGTACTGCTGTGGGGTGCTCAGCAAATCTAGGGTCTGGCATGAGGGCCCGGGGTCTCTGCTGCACGTTCAGAACGGCTCTCCCGGGACTTCAGACGCAGAATCTGCTTCCTGGCACGTCCACATCTCTGTTTTAATTTTTAAATTATTGAACATTAGGTCCTTAAAGAAATGTAACAGCATGCCTTTTTAAAATACCCCTAATAAACCCCAAACCAGAGTGTAACTCTTCTGAGTTCCTGAACAGATTCAACCCCTTGGACTCTTCTCTGTTGGTTCGTGGCAGCGCTGGGTTAATGGTTGGACTTGATGATCTTAAAGGTCTTTTCCAACCAAAACAGTTTAATGATTCTGTGGTTGCCTTGAGAGGAATGTGGTTGGCATTAATGAAAAATTCTTTTGCTGTTCTCCATCAATAAATGTTTTTCTTTCATCAGAAGATTAAGACCCGGTGCTGGGCTGCTGGCAGCTCCTATGGGACCGTGCTGTGAGCCTGTGCTCTCAGCGGGAGCAGCGTCCCCTGGGGAGCCCATCTCTGGCCACCCTGCAGGACCCTGCCTGGCTCAGGGCAGGGTGTCCTTGTCCCCACAGGGCACCTGGAGCTGCAGCTGCCCTTCGGAGCAGGGCTGGTGGCTTTGCTCTGCAAGGGGGTGGTTGCCTGTGGCAGGAGAAAACAAAGTATGGGGACAAATGCTGATTCTGAGCATCTTTCATGTGGTGCCTGTCTCCCCACTCACAGTGGGGGTTAGCGGGGTGTTGGAAGGCACAGGGGAGGAGCTGTTAAGTAGTAGTTGTTAAGTAGTTGTTAAGGCCAGGAAGGAACCAATCAGGTCCATCCCTGATAAAGCCCTGGGGCTGGGGGAGCTGGACCAAAAAAAAATGTCTGGAAAGGAGCGTGCATGTGTGCATTTTTATTGCCTATGTGTAGTTATTTATATATATGTACCTATAAAAGGAGAATTAGGAAGATAAAAGAAACTGTTAAACCACAGCCCTGTGATTAAGGCATTTTTAAGAGATGAATCACAGTTAGAATAAACTGTCATTAAAGTTTGGTACTTTCGCTGAAGGATGGTAACAGGAGTTTAAATTTAAAAGTAAATATGTTGGAGTAGGCGATGCATATGTTTGCTCTGACTCTTTAAGGGATGGAAGCCCTAGCATCTGTGACAGTGAGAAGCCAATTAATTTATATTTCCTTGTGTTTACATGTGTGCTTTTCTGCTTAATGGTAGTTTTGAGTTTCTTTGGCTTTCAGTGCTTTGTTTTGGATAATTACAGCATCCCTGCAGAGTTATGAATGGCTGTACCTGGAAATACTTCAGAAATCCTGATTTCCCTTGCATTAAGCTGCTTATATTAGTAGGATTTAAATTAAAAAGAACAACAGTGTTTGCAGATCCTTGGTCAAGACTCTCCTGCTTGCTGTCCCCCTTTCACCAAAGAGGCAACATAGTAAAAAGGGCGTAAGTGCAGCATGTACCCTGCTTGTCCCCGCTTTGTCCCCGTTTGCCGACCCCGTGCGGGAGCCGAGGGTTGGTTTGGGGCTTCCCTTCCTTGCCACTCCTGCTCAGCACCCTCTGCCCCACGTTCCCAGAGCTGTGTTTGGGTCTCGCTTGCTCCCTCACCCCGTGACACGAGTTAGGGAAGGAGGAAGGATCGCTGGCTTGCTTTTGTAACAGGTTTTCCACCGCGGGATTGGTGTGTTGCAGGGTGAGCCCCTCTGTGCTGGAGGGGGTGTGATGGAGGGAGCAGCTTGGAACGATTTCCTTCTGCCTACAAACTCCATCTCTCTTTTGCAGTGGTAATAATTTATTTCAGCGAGCCCTTTCTCACCAGCCTGCTGATGCTGAGCAGACCCTGGCGTGATGGGGGGACGGGGACGTTGCTGTACGTGGAACAGCTCATCGGGAATAAAGTTTGTGAATAGTTTGTCAGAAGAGAAATAGCTCATTAGTCCTGTGCGTTTGGGCTGATGGGATTCTGGACATCAGCCCGAAATGGTTGAGGCAAAATTTTTATGCCTGGCCTCTGAAATGAAATATCGAACCGAGTCTATTTTAGAGGTGTTGGTATTGAAATCATGCCTTTATTGGTGGTTCTGGATTGGTAATAAAGCTGTAATTTATGTGATATTTTAAGTTCTGCAGTTCAGCGTTTGGATGATAGAGACTTTTTTGTTAATTCTGTCCACTCTGGTGAACGAAGGTACCGCGGATGCGCCAGGTACATTCATGGGACCACCCCCTTCATGATAGTTGTTTGGAAGCCTGAAAGGCTCCCGCCCGGGTGACGGTGTTGCCCCCGGCTGCAGGGCTGTCACCCACACGGCTGCAACCAGGGGAAAGCACCTTTCTCACTTTATAATCCAAGCCAGGAGGGTAGAGCCCTCGCGTTGATCTGCATCACAAACAGCCCCCTGAGCTGGGCAGCGGGGGGCTGGGGCGTGTTTTGGGTTGCAGGCTGCAGGAGGGACCTGGGGGTGTTGGTTGTAATGTGCCCAGCCCTGCCAGGCACCCTGCAGCTGCTCCCTGCTCCTCTTGAATTTGTGATTTAAAAAAATACCTGCATTTGTACTTCTGCTATAGGTACCTTACATTATATAGATCAAGCATGACGATTTCTTTCTCCTTTCAGCTTTATTTGGAGCTACACATTGCTAATGAGAAAAGAATGAAAGTCCACTGTAGCAATTAAAGCACTTCTGTTAATATTCTGCAGAGGCTGGTTTGCTGCTGGTTACGCTCCGTGTTTTCCATGCTACAAGAAAGCAATACATAAATGAAGCGTTTGTTTCTTTTTAAAGAGCTTTTGACTAAATTCTTTAATTTCACTGGCTGTCAGGGTAGTGTTAAGTAAAATGGGTTTGAACTGCTGTAGTTTTTGTGTACTGGACTAGATGTCAGAAACCTTTGCCATCACTGGAAATTCTGTCACTCTGGATTTACTATCTGTTTCCCACAGCTGAATTCTTAAGCAGTGTGATTTAACACCTTGGCTCTCCATCAGCCGGGCCTGGCATTTATTTGAATGCATTACACCACTGGTTTCCATAAACTATTTCACAATTGTTTCATATAAATGACTGTTTATTTCTACAAAAACCATCTGTATTTCTGTGGAGAGCAGCAGATAACTGTATGTAAAATTCAGTAGTGTCACAACAGTGCAAGTTAAGAAAAAACAGATTGAACTAAAAAAAAAAAAAGTCTCATGCTTGTGTGTAGTATTAAAAGTTTGTTTTCACTATTTAAATATCTTTATTAACCAGTATTTGCATTTGTAACGATAACATCTTTATTCCACTTCAGAGGTGTTGAGGGGCTCTGGGGGCTTTTAACAGATAAACAGATTTAAGATGTTCTCGTAGCAGTAGGATTTGAGATGTAAACATTCTGGCTTTACAGCTATTTCCCCTCAAACTGTTTACATATTTTCTGTTGTTTTATTGTCATTGCCAAACACACAATGGAATCCTTGCCCCTTCTGTCACACTGTAAGAAAAATCCTGCAGAAGGAGGCCTGAGACCTGTCTCTGTTCCCCATTTCTGTGCTCTCCGCAGAGTATCGATCCCTCTTCTTCGCCAGTCCTCTTTTGTTTATAGTCCTTTCCCAGTATTCATCTTCTAGCCCAGGGTCAGTGTCCAGTGGTGATGGGGGAGCTGGTTTTCACCGGTGCCTCTCCCGAAGCCGCCCAGGCCCGGGGAGGCTCTCGGGGAGGAGGCGGCGATGCCGCAGTTCTGCTCCAGCCAGCACCCGAGGAGCATCCACATGGAGCTATTTTAATTCTTCCATATGCTGCCCATGTGCTGGCAGAGGGAAAGCTGGAATCCAGTAGTCTTACACTTAGCACGACTGATACTTTCTGACAGACTATTTGAAATGATAGAAATACATAAACCTCCTCTTTTTTATGACCTTGTAATAGCTGCAACATATTTCCAGCAAATATTTTCTATAGCAATAATAAAAAAGTGATAACAAAAAAAATAAATATAAATACAGTTTAAACTCAAAAGAAATCACACTTTCAAAACCTGGGGTTGGAGCAGCAAAGCAATAAATCACGTACCCATGTGAAAGGAGAAACTTGAAATAGGAAAGTACCGCAGACATCAACATTAAATGTTTATCAGCTGTTTTCTTTTGACTACTTCCCTGTCTTTCTTCTGTACGTGGACAGAGCCCAGAACATAGCTCATGTTCACTTCTGCTTACTTGCTGTCTGCCTGGCACCTACCACCTCGGCTCTGAGGTGGTGGCTGCCCCACCCTCTTTAAATGCCAGGGTTTCCTGTGTTACTGTGGGTGGAACTACAGTCGTACGCACAGGAGCACTGGAGGTGCTGCAGTGGCAGCAGGGTGCTCCCCCACCTTCCTCCCAGTTAGCACAAGCTGGTGTGACCTGTCCTCTGTCGCCCACCGTGCCGCTCGTCCCAGCATGGCCAGACTGGCTGTAGTGCGAGCGCAGCCCCGGCTGCCTGGGGGACAGGGTCTGGCCGTGGAGATGCTCCTGCAGCACCACGTGAACTTCTGCGGTCGTTCTGGGTGACGGGCCAAACTACCGTGTCCACCACCGTGGATGCTCAGGTAGCCTCGTAGCTCCTGGCCTCAAAGCGTTTGCTGGCTCAGCGGGGACAGGTCTTCATCTGCTGGGGTGTTTTGGTGGGGTGGTGGTTTTTGAGTTGGTTTGGTTTTTAATTTATACTGTTCTGG
The DNA here is from genome assembly GCA_024611175.1 of Megaceryle torquata. Lineage (NCBI taxonomy): Eukaryota > Metazoa > Chordata > Aves > Coraciiformes > Cerylidae > Megaceryle > Megaceryle torquata. Next base: position 36,140 of record JANIJG010004582.1, on the reverse strand, counting down.
TGAAATCTGGCGGGGTGTGTAGCCCGTTCTGCAGCAGGTCTTGCCTTTGGAAGCTGAAGATCTTCTTGCAGCAGAGTATTTCTGTGGAGCGTTGTCTAAGGAGCTGTGCCAGGAGAGTTTTAAAACTACTCCACAAACAGCAGCAAACCACTGTGAGCAGACAGGAGGTACTGCCGGTGGTCCAGGTGGCCCAGGTCAGGTATGAAGATGCTGTACTGTTAAATCTGAGGTATAACATGTTGCTCATATCGGCTGCTCTCGGGTGTGGATGGTGGCAAGTGCTGCTGAAGGAGTTCAAAGGAGAGACCAGGACACGTTGGCTTCCTCGCCGGGCAAACTGCGAAACTGTAAAATGAAATTGTAGCAAGGGATGAAGAGATGACAGGCAGGCATGTGCTATACTGGGGGAAGCACCAGTGTTGTGGAGCCAGTTGTGCCTCAGAAGCCAGCGAGCCATCTTTGAGGAAGTCAGAGACCATCTGAATAGGGACGTTGTGCTTTATACTGTGCACTTTGATTTCCCAAAAAGACTTGACAAAGGCTCATAAAGCAATTAAGTTGTCACAGGACAAGAAGGAGGATCCTCACGTGGATTAATAATTGATTAAAAGACGGGAAACAGAGAATGGGAATAATGACCCTCCACTATCAGTAACCAGGTTACTGGTGGAGTTCCAGTGGAACTGGTAGAACCTGCATTGTTCTGCTAACGTGGGGCATGGAAAAGGAGGTGAATGCTGATGTGACAAAATGCGCTGTTGATACAGAAGAGGTAAGAATAGTGCAAACAAAAGCTGTCTGTGAAGCACTGCAGGGGTATCTCACAGTGCTGAGTGACAGGACAATACAATGAGAGAGGGAATTCGGTGTCAATGAGTGCAAAATAATACACAGGGTGGAGAGCAACCCTAACTATGTATATACAGTGGTGGGCTCTAATTACTTTCCATCGGTCAGGAGAACCATCCTGGACTTGTCATGGGTAGTTCTCTGACCACTTTAGCTCAGTGCTTAGGAGCAGTCAGAAAGACAAATTGAACATCAGAAATTAGGAAAGGACCAGAGAACAAACCAGTTTCTGGTTTGGAAAAGACATGACTGCGTACAAGAGAAGTCTGTGAAGCACGCGTGGTAGAGATGGAAAATTGGGAGGGTTTTATCACAGTTGGTCACAAGACAAGAACTACGAGCCCCAAAAGCGGTGCGTTGGGAATGGCTCTTGAAACAAAAGGGAGCGGTGCAGTAGATCCTGGAGGTCAGCGTTACAGAAATCAGAAATCCAAAGGTGTTTTGAGGAAATGCATGGACCTTAAGGCAGCAGAAACAGCTGACAGAGCGCAGCTGGGACTGGGGCTTTTGTGAGAGTTAGAGGAGCTCTTGACAGGGAGGTAAAGATGAGGGATAAATAGGACCTAGAGATGTTTTGATGCAGAGGCTAACACTGTGACATGCAGGGTCAATTTTAACCCGTTTGGGGTTTTTTGTTTCTACTGGTATTTTTAGTTTACGTTCGACAACCCCTCAAACATTAAATATTGAGGTAAGCCCTTCCGTAGTCCTTACTTTACCCTGTTAACTAATTTGGAGATGGAGGTGGTTTGGGGGGGGGAAGGGGGTGTTTAAAGCCTTATTCTCCTTTTTAAGTGTTAGTGTTTGTTTATTGTGCAGATTCACCCCCTGCCCAGGGTATTCTTCGTTGCTATTGAAAGTTAATGGGGGAAAAATTGCATTCCAAACATTTGAACCCATAGTAGCCATGGCTGAACTTAGTTGATCTCTGGTGATCGGTTCAATTTACTTACGATTTTTAGCCATTAGGCTGGGGCTGAATGATGGTGATTTGGTTGAGGCCAAATGTCTGTAGAAAATTGGCTGTTTGATAAGAGCCCTGTTATCAGAGGGGGATACTTTCTCATTTACATTTAGATGAGTATTGATTATTTATTTACTCAGAGAAGTGAGATTCGTTCCCAATCTTATCTCTCTCGTCTCTGCTTGTCAGCAGAAAGAGAGATAGAGCTCCTGACATCAGCCCAAGATAACAGCACTTTGTAGTGAAGATAAAAGTTGGAATGGGCCTTTTTCTAGTCTTGACTGAAAGGATAAGTTTTAAAAATTAGAACTGATGGGTCATGCTTTCAAAACCCTATTCTGAAGGCTTTGCAGCTTAAATGGCACCAGAATTGGTTTGCTGTTATGTGGATGGCCATTCACCTTTTCTAAGAGAGCTGCTTAATTTGATTACAAGCTGGGATTCTTCCTGGGGCACCTTCTGGTGTGCCACGGGAGGGCTGTGGCTGTAGTACTGGGGGTTGTTCCTTGTTGGTTTGTTTGCAGTTTCTGGCACACCTTCCCCTGTTTGAAGGAGGGTGTTGGGTAAGGAAGTCCAGCTCTAGCTCTGTTCCACCACAGCTGCTGGTCTGGCTGAACACTGAATTGAGCCTAGGAGAGAAGAATTGCTGCTGCTGGTGGTGTTGCAGGGTGTGGTTTAGGTGCTTGCTCCTGCAGCACCTGCACACTTTACCAGCAGTGTGGCCCAAGAATGGAGAAAAACTGATCACAGAATCCTAGACTGGTTTGGGTGGGCAGGGACCTTTCAAGCTCATCCAGTTCAACCCCCCTGCAGGGAGCAGGGACATCTGCAACTAGAGCAGGGTGCTCAGAGCCCCGGCCAACCTCCCCTGCAATGGTGCCAGGGATGGGGCAGCCACCACCTCTCTACCTTTTCAAACACCTTCTAATGCCTCAGGCAACCAGATCTAGTGGAGAAGAAGCCCTGCTGGGGACCTGGGGGGCCTCTGGGGCCCCAAACAAAACTCTGCTAGGTTTTGAACAAAAAGAGTTTTCTTGAAGGTGTAGCCATTTCTCTTTCACCATTCTGTGGCTCATTTCAGATGGCAGCCTTGGCTCCCTCCATCCCCTCCGGACACACGGATGCTTGTTTCTCCAGCCCCACAGTTTCTCACTCTCCAAGTACTTGTGACAAAACTACGGAATGGAAGGGGGGTTGGTATTTAGTAGCTTTGTCTCCTGGGTATTTTGCTCTGGTAACTTCCATTTTAACGTACTGGTGGTAGAACATAATACTGGAGATTTGCTCTCCCCCTTGCTCCAGCAAGCAGCGCTGGGGGGAGCCCAGGGCAGCAGCCCCAGCCCAGTGCCACTGGATGTGCTGGAGCTGCGGTCCCCGCGTTGGCCAGAGAGCTCTGCTTGGGTCATGGGCCAGGACTGTCCCTGCCAGGATTTTAAAGGTTTACTTTACAACTGTGTGGAGCATTTGCATCAGGTTACAGAAATCCATAAAATCCAGCTTTGGTCTTACCACGTGAAATTCTGTTGAAATTCCCAGGGCAGTATTCTGATAGGAGACCATTAAATTACCTCATTTCTACTACAATGACATCATCTGAACTTGTGAGAGAAGCCTGGTAGTAAAACTGCTCCACGGAATCAGCCTAACGTTTTTCATCTGTTGTGAAGTAGAGGTCATGTAAATGTGTAGATATTTAAAATACATTATTTAAGAGTGCATACTCTCTGAAAACCCATTTACACTTTTAAAATTAATTTCTTAGTGTCTTGTGTTTGAAAGGAGTTAGCCATATGGAAGGCTGCCTTGGTTTCTGGTCTGTAGCTTGGTTCCTCTGCTTTATTAGCAGACAGCTAATACTGTCTTGACACAAACTGGATAAAACAATTTACTCGATCACAGAAGTCTCGAGTTGCTCCAGATAAAAGCCATCCTTTGGCGTTGGCATGGTGGTGTTGAGGGATCTTCCGCTGCTATAACTGCTTTTGGGGTGGGAGTGGGAGGGAGGCTGTGATGAAGAGCCAAGGAGCTGGGACACAGTGATGGGTGTTGGTGGCAGCAGGTCCTGGTCCTGGTGACCGTGAGCCGAGGCTCCATCTGTGGTAGGAGCTCTCAGAGCTGTGGTACCAGGTACCACTCGGACGTTCAGATGGGAACCAGCGGTTCTGCTGGCGTTGTCACCACTGGGTAGCGTTCCGCGTTCAGATGCGGTTTGGGAACCTCTGGAAGACACAGACAAAGCGAGAGGGCTTTGCTGTCACTCATTCTGTTTTTAAACCTACACCAATTTTTAAATACAAATCAATTTACCACTTTGATATTTGCTTCAATTCAGTATCTTTTGCTCCTGCCAAACAAGCCAAGCCCCTGTTCATTGGATTTATTTTAGATCTTTAATCGCATTTCCAGTAGCTGGGAGAGGGGAGGCGATGGTGCTGCCTGTGTTTGCCTTTCATGTGGTGCTGGTCTGAGGTGCGTGCGGCGCATCCTGCGCACGCTGCCCCCGGCCGCACGTGCGGCGAGCAGCCGGCCGCGCCGCCAGGGCCGCAGCAGTTGCTCTTCCCTCTGGTGCCCGTGAGCAGCCCGGCTCCGCATCTGCTCCGAGAGGCACCGGGCAGAGGGGGACTCCGTTTTACGGAGAAATAATGTTCCACTTGGGGAGCAGAAGGCGCCTGGGTCGTGCAGCGAGCGCTTCGCACGGCTTCTGGGGAGACAAAATGAGAAGCCGTAATTGAAATTCTGCTGCAGTAAATTTAAAATTAATTGGCTAACAAATTCCATTTCTTAGGCTTGCCATCTGAGGCTAAAATACTTAATTTTTTTACATGTTTTAAATATTTCATCATACACTGTCATAATTCAAAGTCAGGAAACATTCAGAAATATTTTCAGTACTGATAAAGAGGGAATAGATTTCGTTATTTCACTTCCAGGGTTTTTTTTCTACATTAAGACCTGGTTAAAGGTGTTTTGCCTCACTTACTTTTCTTTTCAGGTATCTGTTTAGCATTATTTTACTGGGTTATGTAGAAATTGCACAGCTGAGAAATTTGTGTGCCCTTCAGCTGTCAGTTGTGAGCAGCAGCAGAGACCCACCCTGCGCCACTTGGGGTGCGGCGAGGACGGGATCCCCAATAATACAGCATCGAAGTACACCACGGTCTGAGCAGATACTTCTTCCGAGAGACAATGCCCCCAGCTTGCAGCGTGGGCAGGGTGTTTATTTAACACAGGCTCATCTGGTGTAGGAATGGCGCAGAAATGTCGGACGGGAGTCTGTCAGTAGCGTTGTTAGGCAGCTGAAGGTGACTGGAATGTGTTGCTCCCTTGTGCACCATCCTCCACGTTGTTGAGATGGAGCTCTTCCCTTTGGCAAAGAGCTTTGAGACAGACACATCTACCTGCCTCGATTCTAGGCTACGAGTTATCTCATATTAGTTGAACGTACTAAGCCATCACTTTGTTAGAAAACAGATGATTTTACAAGTTACTTTATGTTTCAGGTCCTCAGTATCGGCTGGAGAAGCAGAGTGAACCTAATGTCCCAGTAGATTTAGACTGTACCTTGGAGAGCCAGAGCACTTTGGAATTCTGCCTTGTCCGGGAGAACAGTATGTTTCCCCTTTTCACTTTTGCTCTTGTAAATTGCTTAAACTCACATAAGTTATGTATTTTGGAATACAAGCTGTGCTGTCTGGGCAAGTGAGTTTTGACGAGACTCTCTTTCCTGAGGCACTTCACAGTTGTGCCAAAACAATATTCCAGAGGGAAATGATGGATTTCATACCTTCTAGTAAATAGTCTGCATCCTGTTTATCACTTCATGATTAATCTTTCTCTGTTAAACTCTGCTCTGTAAAGTTATGACCAACTCTGAAAACCACTGGAAATGCAAAACTTCTTCTGTTGCAGGCATTGCTTAGTGGATAAAGTGATCACGCTGCAGTACATTTGGCCTTGTCAATACTGCTGATAGAAGGACTGATTTATTTTTTTCCCTAATAGAATTTAAAGAAATTAACTATGCAGATATAACTAGAGCAAGCTGATGATTTTTAAAGTGCTAAACAAATAATTATCTCTCCAACTGTGCTCAAATATTTTGATCCTGTTACTGTTTTAATGGTCTTAATACTATTATCTGATTTATTCTTTACAAAGAATTATATGAAACTATATATATATATATAAAAAAAAAAAATTAACATTTACATTTGGCCTGCCCTTCATTCTTTACAACAGTCATGCTTTCAGGTTGTTTTGGGGTTTTTTTTAGCCCATTTTAATTCAGCTGTAAAAATGTTGATTGTACTAATGAAGAAGCCAGTAGCACTCAGCCTCAGCCTGGACCATGCTCAGAGTGTTTGCAATCCTAGTAATAGCCTGTTTCAAGTAGTAGAAGAGGGGTTTTTTTCTTCTCTAGAAAGATTAGACCTCTCCATTTACGTGTTTTGGCTATAGCATTTCATATTTTATCTTAGAATGACAGCAGAGCATCCCCAAAGTAGCTCCTAATTCCAGCAGCGAGCAGTAGACTCTGCTCCCGTTCCAGGCACAGCGGTGGTGGGACGCAGCCGCCGCGAGCTCTCTGGTGGCACCTCAGGGCTGGGGCTGAGATTAAGCCCACGCAGCTTTGTCTGCCACTCTCTGCAGAGTGGGACTTGTTCCCAAAATATTCTTGATGCTCCTGGTTCATTTCTTCATAAAATGGTTCTAAGAAGCCGTAGGAGGGAATGGGGCAGGAGGTAGCAGGGGGGCTGTGCCTGGGGAAATGGAGCAGTTTTAACCTGGCTAATCAAGTTGCATTCTTCACAAGCCAGAATTCCCCAGCGCTTGCTATTATTTGTGCATCGATTGCTAATCTGTGAGCAGATGCAGACTGGTCATAGTTTCATAGGTTTTGCCCATTTTGATTAAAAATAGCATTCCTTTTATCCAGGCTCTGTAATTAAAAGTAGATTGTATATACCACATTTTTAACATAAGCTCATCATCTGTGGAGGAATCCGTGCTGTGCCTTGTACCCCTGTCTGCCGATGCCATTAGCCCTCGTGAGCAACTGGGTTCAGGTTGTGCCATTCCTTTAATAGTAAATCTGTTGTAAGTTTGTAAGTGGTTTAACAGGAGGCATTCGGTCAGCTCTGCATCAGTAGCATGTGCTCCGGGAGAGCTGCAGAGGCCCTGTCCCAGAATAAATGTCAGTGGTGATGTTGAGAGAACAATTTGCCCTCTCCCTGAAGTCCTTGTGCAGCGACTGCTGCTCCTCAGTTCTAGGCCAGGGGATGCAGAAGCAAGTTGATGTCCAGAGCAGGACATGGAAAGGCATGAGCAGGATCCCCAAGGCTGTCAAATCAAAGGTGCTCTGAATTCCTGAGCTCTCCTGGCCATCGTTAAGCAAATAGACTGGTGCCAGTCTAAGAGCATGACCTGGAGCCCCTGCCAGGACAGTGATTTTCCCCATGATGGGCAACACCCTGAGCTGGACCCCAGAGCTCCCCATGCTCCCAGTGCCGCTGCTGCCACCATCCTCCCCTGCTGCGATGGCATCGCGCTGGGAGGTGGTGGCTTTTTTTGTCCCATTCCTGGGTCTTGTGTTTGACAGCCAGCGCCTGGAACATGCAGCAGCGAAGGCAAAACAGACACTTGGACTCTGTAGAGTTCAAGAGCGAGTCACTGGTTTCCCTTGTTCAAGGCTGACAGCAATCTAGGCAAAATAACAAATGCTGGCTTGAATTCTGTCTCTCTTCTGCCGCACTATTACTGGATGTTTTCTGAATGGATACCAATAAGGAATGCAGCAGAAATCTTCAGCTTATAGCTTCTCCCCCAAAATGTGGGTGAATTTAAAGAGTTCTTCCATTGTCCCCGCTCGGGGATGTATGTGGAACCCCCGTGCAGTTAACTCTCTCCACGCAGAGGTGTTCAAGGACAATACAGTAGATGAGATCAGCCGTAATTCATGTGCTGCTCATAGCCTGGCTCCCCAGTACACGCTAAGAAATTGGATTTTGTAGTGCTTAAGGAGCTATCTTTTGGTGTGGCATTAGAATGGAAATATTGACAGTTTTGCGCTATTAATAAAATAATAGCTTGAAAATCCTAACATCAAAATGAAATATACATTTTGTGCATATTGTTTTTATTTGAAATACTTTTAGCTTAGATACGCCAGTCAGGAAAATCTCTGTTATAACAGCTATTATTTGTCAACGTGCTCTTCATCGTCTCATATTCATTTATAAATATATATATGTGATGCCAAACATCTGCTAGTAAATAGCTGCCAGTTTCCTTGGGCAAATAGAAAGTTTATATTTCAGAGTATTAAACGAAACAGAAAACTTTCCATTATTAAGAAATATGTATGGAGAAATCCCCTATCTATCCAACATCTACTAATAGCATTCGAACTAATAAACTGTTTCCAGTACGCAGAACTTTTTAACTCGCACAAAGATTTATCTTTAAACTAAAAGCCTGCACTTTGTAATGTGGAATGCTTTTATGTGTGGCAGCAAACTGTTCATGGCTAATTTAGTTTTATTCTTACCATCTTATTCTGGAAAGTTCCTCTTTCTCATTTTATCATTAGATAGTAATTAGTATTCAAGGGAAATTGGTCTTAATATATTAAAATTGGTTTAGTGCCTTTAGACCTGTACCAAAGCCAGTGTCTTATTGGAAAATGTAATTGGGGACTCTGTGTATGTAATTAATTGTATTACAATTAAGAACTTTCATTAAGCAATATACTAGTACATTAAAGTAATAAGGGACATTTTTGCAATGCAGTTAACTTTACATTTTGTTGTTTTACCGAGGAAATACAGGTTCACTTGCTCTTGAATAGCTACATAAGGCTTTTCAACATCTGATATCACTAGTGTGTCATTTTTATATGCCCTCTAGTGCTGGCAGGGTCCCTGTTGGATAAAGCTCCTTGGCTTAGTTTCTAACTTATTTTCAGGCTCGTGCTTCTAGTGCCTGTTGTTTCATTACTGTTTGTCTCATTTGAAAATCAGGATTTTCTGTGAGGAGACTTGACTGAGCTACAAAGACAACTCTGTATGTCACAGTACTTCAAGTGCTTGAACAAAATCACTATCTCTATTCTGAACCTGTTTTTTGAAAAAGATAATGAAACAAAGCAAAAAACCTCAAGGGCAGAGTAAAGCTCTTCAGCTGTTGTTTCCAGACTGGGAGATATGTGAATTTTCTGGGTGACCATCAAATCTAGAGAGTGCAAAGTGTTCCATGACTCTGACTTCTAAGCCACCATCGTGCTTCACCACAGTGGCTGTCTTCAAGAGTAGAAATATGTCGCCCTTGATGCCATTTTTGCTTTATATTCAGCTTCTGTGGTCAGAAACACCACTCCACTCTAAATGAAGTCAGAGGCTCTGTTTTAATGTTTTGTGCAGTTTTGCTGCACAAGCAACAGAGCAGAGATGGACAGTGGTCCGACTGGCTGGGAAGCCCTTCCTCTCATGAGGACCGAGACTGGAGATTTGGAAAGAATCAGATGGATAAAGAAAATAGACACATAGATCTCCCTCTGCTCCACACCCTGTGTTCTCACAGGGTGACTTTGCTTTTAGGGATTTAAAAACATTGCTTTGAGAACAGGGTCAGCTGTGCAGCTGTGGTTCTGCCCAGGAGGTGGAGTCTGCCCGTGCTCTCCACTGAACCAGATCCACCTTCATTGTCACCTGTATCGCACCCGAGGTTCAGCAGCCTGGGGTGACCTGCCGGGCGTAGGCACAACCTGGGCACAGCAGGGCGATGCTTCGCCACCCTGCCTCTCCGTGCCGCTGGGTACCGGCAGCTGTACTGAGCAGAGCTCATAAAAGGTGGTGGGAGGTTGGTCTCGAGCCATCCCAGCGGTGCCTGGTGCGGGACAACTGCCTGGCAGCGTGGGCAGCAGCACCCACTGTGCTGGCCCTGCTGACCTGAGCCCTGCGTCACTGCAGCACCAGCTGGTTTCTGCCCCGTGCTCCCAGGAGGGCTGGCAGGACTGGCACTGGCCGTGGCAGTGCCAGGCTGCAGGAAATTCCAGGGACTGCCAGTTTAGCCGTGTCACGTGTTGCTCTGCCCCTGGGTGGGAATGGTGGAGCAGAAGCACGGGCTCCTCCCAGCCATTCTTTTCCTGCTCAGTTCATGGATTTTCCTACCCTGCTCTCCAATGATTCAACCCCTATCGTGGGCTAATGGAAGTGCCTCCTGCATAGCTGTGCTTTCTACTTCATGCAGGTTTTATATCGTGCCTCATTTATCCCACATCTGACCCCAGCTTTTCTCACTTTTTCTTTCACAAAGCAAATCTTAGGCAGACTCTAAGGGAAGAGTGCAGAGGTCGTTGCAAACTGAGTCTCTGTGGTGTTACGTGAAGGAGTTTCTTTCTGGAATAGGAATCAGTTCCTCCCAGGGTGGAGGTGCCTCTGCCAATAGAGCCATATTGCTGGGTCGGCTCTTGGGCAAAATAATAGACCTGGAGCATCCACTTTACTTGATTGTCTTCCCAAGCAGAAGCTTTTACATTCAAAAGCCGCACTGTGATCTCCATTACAAATACCCTGACAGGCCTGTAAATATTTGACAGGTTTATTCACAGCTGCTTGCATGTGGAAAATATTTTTACGATTTTTCCCCCAATCAGCTGGTGGAGATGCTCTGCCCTCGGCTGCTGCACGCCGGCAGTCTCGCCGACATCCGCGCGGAGCTGCAGGGTGAGAGCAATATGCCAAGTTCTGCAGTCAGGTTTTTCCCTGCAGGGCATTTCTCTCCGTTGTTACTGATATTACTGCTATTATCCGATGCACCCTCAGGGGTCCGCGTGTCTTGCCATCTTTAGACAGATGATCTGTTTTGATGGTGGAGTTCCTGGCTGCTCTCCCAAGAGCAGCAACTGTAGAAATTCTGTAAACCTGAATCCATTCACAAAGCTTCATAAAACAAAGTCGGCAGAGGTTACGGCTGCGCGGAGGGTCTGAGAGGCTTCCCGAGCAGAATCCCACCATTGGCTGCTCCGGCTCCAGCAGTTAATGCTCCTGCAGTTTAGACACTGACAGGGTGCTCACGATTTTAGTTACAGAGGCAGGGTTTTTTTTTCCCCCTGAATATGATCTGACAGGCTGCTCATTTTCTGATACTTTTAATTCAGGCATGTGAAATCCAAGATGACTCCGCTTCATAGCAGCAGTGCAAAGTCCACACGTAGTGTCCCCACGTTGCCAGTAACTCGTGTGGCCGGGGAGGTCAGGGCAGCGCAGGGCCAGGTGGGAAGGCTGGGAACGCGACGGCAGCTGCTGAACCTGCAGCATGTTGGGTCACTCTCCATCTTGTGCAGTGCTTTAAGAGCGTTTTGCAGGGACGAGGTTGTAATGTTGCTGCTGTTTGTGTTCTTTCCGGATTTATCGCTGCCGGTGCACTTTGTCAGTTGGTGCCAACACTTCTGCACTGTCCTTAAACCCAGATGCCCTTTAAACGGGTACTGCCCGTTGCACAGAGGTGAGAGGCTCATCACCCTGCCATCAGAAACAGCTCAGGAGGTGGCTTTTCTGAACCCTGGAGTGGGGCTTCCTCAGGTGTAATGCTGATGACCTCCCTGAGGCCCAGGGTCCCTCTCCCCACCCCTCCGGCACTGACCCATCTGCACTACTTGGGCTCACGCTGTGGAGCCAGCCCTGGGGTCAGTCCCAGCCCTGTCCCCAGTCGCCTCAGCCCCCCGCGGTGCCCAGGTGTAGCTGCCCGGTCCCACCGTGCCGAGCATCCCTGCACCGTCCGCTGTTGTCACCACCTGCTGCCGCGTGACCGGGAGCCGCTGCCAGGGCCAGAGGGGCTTCTCACTGGTTTCCATTAGTGGGAGAGGGTCCCAGTTCACCCTGGACTGCGTGGCAGCGGTGCCATTGCAGCCCTCCTGCTTGTCTCTCAGGCACCGCCCTGCCACGGCATTTCAAGACGCTTTTAAGTGCACCAAAAAGTTTGACATATCTTGGTATATCTGTGAAGTACTGCAGCATGAGGGTTTGACATGATACATTATGATAATCCATAGTATAGAGACATTAACACAGGGGTCTTTGACAAAATACATTGTAATGTCTCTGAAGGAGCCATTACAATTTATCTTGTCATTCTGGAGCATGGAGTGGTTGCAACGTTAAGATGGCTCTGCATAAATTCACATGTAGACTGTTTCATCTGATTTTTGGAATTCTTTCAAGTTGAATGGCACGGCCCCATTTGTAGGTTAACCCTTTGCTGTCCCCCCCCAGAGAGGGTCCCCAGTGAGGTGTCTGGGGCGGTGGTAGGAGGGGCGAGGAGCGGGCACCGCAGGGAGCTCGTGTGAAGTGTTCATCTCTGCTTTATGCTCTCGAGATGTATTTTGACTCATTTAACAGCAAGCACTACCCTTGTCTTGATGCAGGCATGGGAGATATTTGCCATAAGCAGCAACGTTTGTTTCTGAATTAGCAGATCAGGGAACACTTTCAGCAGCAGGAAATGTGCTCGATGCTCAGGTGGGGTTTTTGTTCTTTCTCACCTAAGTTTGTCCTGCTTATGGCCACCGCCCTGGCAGGTTCCCATGCAGAAGCAAACGGCCTGTGCTTCTGCAGCTCTAGATGACCCTGTGGAAACGGAGCCTGTTTCCTTCTGCACCAGCAGTACATGTCCCAGACCAGTGCTGGGGCTTTTTTCTCTGGGAGCCGTGGCCTGTCCTGGCAACTGTCCCCTTGTTGTCAGGACTCAAACACACCGGAGCTTCCGTGGGAGCTGAGGTCCTGGAATGTGGTGGGAACGAACATCCCCAGAGGGGAGCTCAGTGTGGGAAGCGTCAGTGTTGAGGCTGCTCCAAGTGTGCAAGTCTCAACAAAATTAATACAAAAAGTTCTGACAAGTTCTTGGGCTGCTCTGCTGGATCTTTAAGACCTGTACTAAAATTCCATCATCTCATCTTCCCTTTATTAAAATTTCAGCAAAATATAAAGTTTTCATTAATCTCCTGCAGCAAATTTAGTACTCTGAACTGGCAGTTGATTCAGCTCTTAGGACTACATTAGCTGGGGTATTAAACAAAACGTGTCATTCTTCGGTATCTTCTGTAAGAAGCTAAATCAGTTTTCAAACATATTTATACCACTTTATCTAGCAGCATCTGAATGATCATTTAGAGCTGAGATGCTTTATTAGCAGCTGGCATTGAAATTAGTCGGCACAAAATTATATATTGCATTACAGTAATGTTTAAATTGGTGTTAATCCAACGTCATAAAATGTAAAAAAATCTTTAAAGTGCATTATATTTTTTCAGTAATTGGCATTTTGGCTTAATGAGATGTTACCTTTTATAAAGCCAGTACCTGCAGTAGTAATGAGAATACTAATGAGTAAATAAAGTGCAGCTTCGTTAGCACGGGCCTGGATCAGAGTGCCCGAGGTGTTGCTGGCTCTGCAGTGGGATGCCAGCCACCTCCCACGGGGGGATGCTGAAACCTGGCAGAACTGGGCTGGTGCTCCTGGAGAGGCTGCCCTGGCTGGGGGAAACCCCCTCAGCAGGGTCCCTCCCCGGGCGATGGGCTGTGGGCGTCCTGCTGGGATCCCACCAGGTCAGCCCGGGGATGTCTGCAGTCCAGGGATATCTCGTGAGCCGAGAACCTGCTGCTGGGATGTCGGCTGCTCTTTGCGTGGGGCTCACGGTGTCCTTAATGAAGCAGTGGTTTGATCTGTGGGTGGAGAATTCCCTCCTCCCTGAGACAGGAGCGTTTTGTTCTTCTTAAAAAACCACCTGCAGGCGTCCCAGCCGAACGTACGCGCTCGCAGAATCGTCTGCCCTCTTTGAAACCTCTCGTTCATTACTGTTGGCTTGTTTTGCAGGTTCAAGAGGAGAAGAGGTCTCGGAGGAGGACCCTCAGATCGATATCGCTACAGTTCAGGACATGCTCAGTAGCCACCATTACAAGTCCTTCAAAGTCAGCATGATCCATAGGCTTCGATTCACCACTGATGTTCAGTTAGGTAAATCAATCCCTACTATAACGCTTAGGAAAATGGAATGGTTCAAACCTTTGCCCATCTCTAATAGCTGACTGTCCATCTCGGGCGTTCTTACAGCAGTGGTTACCGTCTTGGGCCATTTCATCGCGGAGCACACCGCTCCAAAGTGTTGCCAGCATTTCAGCAGTTAAAGAAATTGCTTTCAGTTGAAAATACTTCAGTGTTTTTATTATCCACGATCAGCTAGCACATGTTTCTTCTGAAAGAAGGCCATTATTTAATGACCTCATCTCTCTTTTTTTTTTTATTATTTTTTTCAATCCAGGCTTCTAATGGAAAGCTTCTTGCCAACTGTTTTGTTATTTTTAAATGAGGCTATGCAAAATTAGGAACGGTTACGTTTTTCTTTTTCTGAGACTGAAAGATTTTAATGGCCAAGTGGAAATTTGAGGTGGAACAAAATAAAACTAGCATTCTCTAAAGGTTTTATATTGTCCTTATTAGCTTTCTGAATGCTTTTGAAAACCTGAAGGCCAAGGGATGACAGAATCTTGAATTATAAAAGCCCCATTACTGTTTTAAAATGATTGAATGGCTTTTTATCTTTGTGTTTAAATTGTGAAAATTTGATTAATGATGCATTGGTAGGTGACCTGTGACACCGCCGCAAATACCTTCCTTAAAGAAATGATTCAGCAGTAAAATATTAAGTGCCGCAATGTTTACAAAATGCACTTGCTCTGTAGAATTGATAAATGTAACTCTGAGTTCCTGTATTATTGTCACCACAGTCTCTTCATTCTTCTGTCCTTAAGCACGTATAAAAGTGCACGTCTCTCAGATTCTTTCAGAAGAGGCTTTCTTAGTTTATTTTGACCTGTCTTGTTAAGGAAGGATTTATTTGCTGGTGCTGAAGCAGGGCAGCGCTGGGCATGTTTTCTGCTTTTGAGCAAACTCTCTGGGTGTGATAGTTTGCTTCCAGTGAAGTTTGACTCACTGTATCTGGAAAGTGTCAGAAATGAGAGCTTGAAAAGGTCATGACAGATCACTAAAGATAAATGGTTAAGGGAGAATAGCTGTTAAATGAAACAAATGGCTTAACTTGTGTAGCAGTGAAGGAGCTGACCCTGTCCAGTAGTGTAAGGACCATAAAATTTCCCTTTTATAACAATCTGTGAGCTTGTATATTTTTGATGGCAGTACACAGACAATGGGATTTTTATAATTTTTTTTTTTTTTAATCAAAAAAGTAAGGTATTTGAAATTTGGGTGAATGTACAGCATCAAAACCTTTGAATGAAGTCAAAATAAGAGTATGTTGCTGAGGGTTTCCCCTGAAATTTTTTAAGATGTGAAAAGAGCTGTGCTGGTAGAACAAGCACTGGGGTGCTGTTTGGCCTGGGGCTGCTGAGTGTTCACGCGTTCGCCTTCTGCCCGCAACAGTCTGCTCCGTGCAGTCTGAAAGTTATAAAACAGTGTCTTAATTTTTTCATCCCTCATCGGTAGTGGCGGTTTGGGAGCTTTTCCGAGCCAGTTTAACAACGGACGGTTGCAAAGCCTTTTCTCCGTAGTGTTTTTATGTCATCAGTTTCATGTAGCAGCCAGAGCAAAGCGACAGTTTTTCCAGAGCACATGGAGAATCCAGAATCGCTCCTTGGCTCCCCGTCAACAGCATCGGTGACGGTGGTGGCTGTGCGGCCCGAGCAGCGGCTGCGCTGGGAATAGCCCTGTGGTTCTGGGGGCGAGTCCCAGTTCCCCAGGCCAGGCAGCAGGATGTTTACCTGTGACAGCCCCCAGCAGCCATGGAGAAGACACTGGGCGCAGCTCAGCTCCACACCCTGCAGTTTGCTGCAGGACACGCACACCTCACCACACTTGAACAGGTTCAAACAGACTGGGGTCTGTTTCGGTTGTACTGAACAGGCGGCAACACTGTGAGCTGTGTCTGTGAATTACCCTTTGTGTGCTGGCACTTTTTGAAACGTTTTGGCTGTTTTGAGGCCTGATGATTGAATCTGACATGAACCAAAAACAGTGGAGTAAGCTCCACCTTCTGTACGTTGTGCACAGGCCTTCCAGAGTAAACAGCGATGTGTAAATGACCGTGGGGGGAACAACCACCTTTCGACTGATGGTTTTATTGCAGTGGAAAGCTGTAGCCGTAGGAGGCTACGGTCTGGGGTTTATGTTGTAGGGCATATCACAGTGTAATGCAGATACCCTCTGCGTTTCTACAAAGGTTTGATCGTGTTACGAAGGAGCAAGACACATTTGCTTGTGTATCACATTAGCAGAACTAAAAGCAGCATATTGTCTCGGAAAATGACTGCTGGCAAGTGTCTCAGAAAGGGGGGGGCAGCTGCAGACCCCAACAAAGGGAGTAAGAGCAGAACAGTGTGACTGGACTAGTACATCGATGATGTTTCTTTTGATAAAATGAATGAATTAAAAAAAAATGTAGAGGAAGCATTTTTACTTGTTTTTTGAGTAAGACTAATTTGTGCTGCGATGCAGAGCCCGCGGAAGCCACATACATAATACTGTTTTGATTTTAGGTTTCAACACATACAGATTGTGAGAACAATAACACAGAAAAGACAACATTCTTTGTCAGCGTGCTCTTTGGATGGGTGTAAGCTTAAGCCGGTGATGTCGAGATACAGAAATAATGGATGAAGTATACAGCAACAATTTGCCGATAAAAATAATAGAAGTTAAAGTGTATTTTACATGATAAAAAAAAAAAAAAGATGAAAGAGGAGGAAGTCTGTTACATCTGAGATGGTTACAAAATCCATGCTTGGTGAAGTAGCCTCTGCTGAAAAGATTGATGCAATGGGGAGTGACCTTGGCTTGGAGCAGGAGCTGGTGATGTATGTATGAGCATCTCTCTGCTAAATGGACCCAGATTTGTAGCACTAATATACATGGAAGCCCAGAACCAAACTCAGGATGGCAATAAATCAACAGCCACTTTGGGTGTCATTTCTGGTTTATATTCCACTATTGTTCTATCACTTTAATTCATGTCACTATCATCTGTTCATCTGGAACAGTTTTATATAATTTTCCAGTGGAGTTACCTGACAAATCCTATCAAATTAACAAGGTGCATTAACAATATTGACTGGCTGTGAATTCTGAAGTTGAAGGACCATACAGTCAAAATTTTTAAAGGATATTTGCAGGGGTGACGCTTTTACAGGAAGGGATAGGGAGCAACCCTCACACAAAGAATTCTCACCTTTATTTTTAGAACTTGTTTTGAGGTTTTTTTCAGCGCAAAAATAAGACCTTGTGCCATCGACTTGGCGCATTCTCCACACACTGCAGAAAATGCCATTTTGGATAATTAACCGTTACAGTGAAATAACGCCGGTTTTAAATAATCTGACCAAAATTAAATTGCAAAAGAAAATGGGCTCCAGGTACGGCGTCAGCCTGCTCCAATTACCCAGTTCTAGCAGTCCTTGTGTTAACTGGGCTCTTGATACAATGCTTAATTGAAATGTGATCTCTGTGATGTGACGTATGTTTAATGACAAAGCGCGTTCTTGGATTAATAGAAGGGGGAGAGGGTTGGTGGTGTTACCACAGCCCAGCGTCACAGCCAGGGTGAAAATGAAGGTAACCTTGGGCTGGTGGACGGGGCTGCGGCCAGGAGCGCGCTGGAGCTGTCTGCTCCCTGCTCTCTGGGAGTTTCCATTTTAGACGCATAAAATACAGGCGAGCGTGGTTTGCACATTCGGCAGCTATGGCCACACTTAAGAAATGCTGACTTAATTTTGGAGGGCTTGGGAAGAGTCGCGCTCTGTGTGGCATCTTACTTTCATTTTGTCACATCTCTTAGAAGTTTTATCATCAGCTCCTTCAGGTTTTCTTGTGCTTCAGACGAGCCAAGCGTGTGATGGATTTGAAAGCATTGAAGCCAAAACCATCAAGAGGGAGAAGGTTATCTCAGCTCTTTTTCCAGAGCTGCAAGAGTTAATGATGTTTAAATACTTTTTTTCTTGTATTGCTTCCTTTTGTCACTTTTTCATGAGCTTCACCTATAACTCCTGACAGAAGAAATGTGATTATTTTTAAGGCTCCACACACCTTGATGTAAAAAGCACACGGGGAAGTTCATTCAGTTGTGCCAACAGCTACTGAACGGTGAGCTTCTGTTCATCGGTGCAGCGTAGCAGGGACTCTGCTTCGCAGGACGGCGACAAAGTCCGCTAGGAAGGAGAGCGCGGGTGCCAGGCCAGTCCTGGCCCGCTGGTGGCCCTCTGCCTGCCCCGGCAGCGTCCTGTGGAAAGGCGGCTGGAGCACAACTTGGAGTAGCGTGCGGAGGGAGGTAGAGGAATGTTCTGCTCCAGCTCCCCAGGGCTCGGCCATGGGACGGGCGCGTGGCCACGCTGGGTCCCACTCGGCCGGCTCGCGGCCGCAGCCAAGCGCCAGCCATCGGGGAAGGCCGTGTTGGGAAGCAGGGCCTGCTGCCCGTGCCAGGAGCTACACAGACCCTCAGCTTGCTCAGAGCAGCCTCGTTAGGGCTGGCTTTAAAATGCCAGCAGTGTAAAAAGGCGCGGGCTCTCTGGGGCTGGATGTCTTTGTTTCTGAGTATCTGGGTAACACAGAGAGCAATGCTGCGGATGGGTGTTGTCCTCCCCTCTGGAGGGTGTAGCGTCTGTGCTGTAGCGGTGCTGGAACGGGGATGGGGCGTGATCGTGTCTCTTGCATAGAGTGGTGGTGATTGAAAAACTCTTGGTAGCTTTTTATAAATCTTGCAGCTTATGCAGCTGCTGCTTCCAGAAGAGCTCTGTATGTGTTGAGAAGAATTTTTCCTGTGATGTTTTTCTTGTTGGTATGCTTATGCAGGAGAATAAAATGCAGATTATCAATACAGTTTGATAATCATTTGCTTTTGGTTTCAAAAGCTCCTGTGCTTCCAAAAGGGCAATATACTTTCATCCCATTTAAGATTTATAAAGTGTGTCAAACAGCTGATGTGAAATCACTTAAACAGATCACCGTCGTGCCTCTCTTCTCTCTCATCTCAGGTATTTCTGGGGACAAGGTAGAGATAGACCCTGTTACTAATCAGAAGGCCAGCACTAAGTTTTGGATTAAGCAGAAACCCATTTCAATCGATTCTGAACTCCTCTGTGCCTGTGACCTTGCGGAAGAAAAAAGCCCAAGTGAGTAGTCCTTTTTATTTATGTTCTCTCCTCTCTCTCTCCCTGTATGTGCTCACTGTCCAAAGAATTATTGCTACCGTGTCCTTTTCATTCTATAGGTGTATTTTATTCATTATAGGATGTTTTTAATCTGACATGATTCTGTTACAGAGAACACAACATAAACAGATACACATTTCATGAGGGTCCTTTTAATGCTGCCTCCAACTAATGGCATCATTCAGTGTTTCTTGTGCCCACTGCAGCAGCTGCCAACAGTGTCATACCAGGAGACACTCGCCTTGCCTGGCTCAGCTCCAGCCCCATAGCAGGGGAGTCCAATATAAGATTCAACAGAATTGCAGGTTTTTTTAACTTCTCCACAGCCAAACTGGTTTTAAACAATTTCTTGGGTGCACTTGGGGACCTCGGACATACAGTAAGTATCAGCTCCAGCTGTGGCTGCAGGGTCACCGGGATCACGATGTGCTGCTCCAAGAGCTCAGTTTGCAGGAGAGCAGCGACCGTGCAGCGGTAGCCAAGGTGGCTGGAGGGTGGGTTGGACGCCCCAGTTCAGCCAGGCATTGGCAAAAGGTCAGAGCTTGGCACATTGTGAGTGGAACTGCAAAAGCCCAGTGCTGGCGCCTGTTGTATCAGTGGAGTAGTGAGGGTCTGTATCGGTAAAATTTGTTTTAAAAAGCACAAGAAAGGCCCTGGGGGAGTTGGGCAATGTCTCCCGGGGGTGCCAAAACGTAACTGCCTACTATCAGAAATAACTGCAGTTCAAAAGCTCAGATGGATTTTATTACACTTGTGCTTTGGCAGGGTAGGGATGCCAAGTATTAAGTACTTATCTGCAAGGTGACAGAGAGGGAGAATTATGTGATACATATTTACAGAGGTAATGATCTGTTGAATTCTCTTGGAAGAGTAAATTTATGGCTGCCACAGATTTTATCAGCAATTATTGAACTATATCCTTCTCCCCTTCATTACCCCTTCCTACTTCCATGTTCTTAGTCCAGTCTTTTCTGTCTCTCCAGCAAGATTTCATGGTCCTTGGGAACCCAAGGAGACACTTCCCTAACAACTGGGTACTCCGAGATGTGTAGCGGTTGTCTCTGGAGTTCAGGGCGTGGTTTTGTGCTTGCAAATAGTTTATCACCTCTGAGCTTGTAGCCACATTTCCTTTCAAATGCAAACACTTGCAGTGGTAAAATTGTGCCCACAGAATGGGGCTGTATCTGAAATTAACATCAACACGATGGTCTGAGACCTTCACCATGGCTCTGAACACCTCTAGAGCTGCCTCCTGCAGGGGACAGGGCTCTTCAGCCCCAGGGGCAGCACCTGCTGCTGTAGGAAATTGTTTGTACCCAAACCCAGCCAACCCAGGGAGAAATAAGGGACAGGATTTCAACCCCCGAACAGTCTGGCACGGAAGGGCAGTACCTTCATGTAGAGACCAGTGAATGGAGAATCATGGTCACTTTGGAGAGGATGCTGACAGGTTTCAACAAAGGCAATCTTTGTGATGCTGAAACTTTTTTTTTAGTACTTTTCCCGTGGCCATCATAAACTTTTCCTATTAAATGAGTGTTCAGCATAGTTCCAAAAGGAGAAAATAATTCCTCCTAAAATCTGCTGACCTCTTCCTGATTCACTGAAGATGTTCCAAAAGTCACTATTTTAGGCCAGTGTAAGAGATTTTTAGTGTGACATCTCAGAATGATACATTTTGGGGAACTCTTAACAGCAGATCAGTATCCCTTGAATTTTAAGTGGAAGAAGTTATTTTAGTGGCATAAAGGAATGAAACTCACTGTATTTCACAAGTTTTGTCTGTGATTTTTATCAGCATAGTGATGTATGTCTGTAGCAGAGTTTACATCAAAAATTATTCCTGGATCTTCCTTGAATGAATTATTGCAAAGAAAGAGAGGCTGAGTAAAGATAAGGTCTTTGAGTTCTGCAATATATTTTGTTTTCATGTTTTTATCTCTTGTAACACAAACATGCTCCATCTCCTCTCTCAGAAGTGTTGTGCCCATGTAGCAGCACTTGTACAGTTACACCGGGTGAAAATGCAGCCTGTGTGTTACTGAGCCCCTGTCTTCCCCGGACGCTGGTGGTTGGGGTGACAGTAAAGTTGGGTGCTGCTTTGCTTCACTGGCCTCTTGTAATTCTGAGGAGAGGTGAAGGGTTTGCAGGAGCCCCCCAGGCGTTACCTCACTCTTTAGTGGGGGTGCTGGGAGTGCAGCTGGGTCGCTGTGATCAATATAGCTGGAGGTTTCTGCAACAACTGTTCCTCTGAACGTGGAAATTAACACAGTTTACTGTTTGGTTAGCTCATACCTTCTGTGGATTTTAGGAGATTTCGGAAGTTTACTGGTATTTTTCTGCGGAAGCGTGAGCCCAGAGATGGTGCCAGGAGAGCGGAGAGCCTCGTGCTTGGTTTCTGTTAGTTTTCTCCAAAAAGACAGGTTCATGCAGTGAAGCTTTAGTGGCACCTGTGTGAGTGTTGAAGGACTCAACACCTTCACAGATGACGTGTTGTGAATATTTACTGACAGACTCGGAGTCGTTCTGGTCAGAGCTGAAGCTTTTCTGTGCGGTGAGTTTGTAGAACTTGGAGCTGCATTCACAGAAAGCAGAAAATGAAAACGGAAAGCTTTGGCATCTTAATTTGCCATTAGCGTGGGTATTGTCGGCAGGAACGGCTGGTGATTTTTGTTTGCCCTTGTGGTAGGCCTAGGTCAGCATTTGAATTTTTATTTGTAAATTAAATCAGACTCCCTGGATTTAGACAGAGGGAAGAGGTAATGGCCCTGCTGGCTCGATCAAATGCCATTAGAACCTGAAAACACTGTGTAGAAACGGCTTGTTCAAATCAGGTTCGGTCTGATTATCACGAGAGATTCTGAATGTTTTGAGTCTCGAAAGGAAGCATCCTATCATTGAGAAATAAGATTTAAGCCTTAATAAAGTAGTTGTCATTTTTATAGCTGAAAAGAGCTTTGTATCTCAATTAAGTGTACATAATATAAAGTCTTAAGGAAGCAGCATAATACGTTTAATACAATTATATCCCTTTGCAATAGTGTAATTCAGAGGAAATCTGATTCCGTTGATGTCTCTGACATTAGCTGGACAAGGGAGAGACTTCAGTGTCACTGGCCGCTGCCTCGTTACAGAGCGCCCCGCGGACCCAGCGCGGCGGTGACGGATGCGTCGCGTCCGTCCCTTCCAAGGGCCCGGCTGCCGCGGGGCGGGCGCGGGGAGCGGAGCCGAGGGCGGTGCTGCTCGCGGAGCTGAGGCTCCTCGGCTGGGCAGGCGAGCGGCCCCCGAAACACGGCGTTCTCCCGCTCACGAGCGTTTCGCAGGAGCTGTGGAAATCGGATTTATTTGATAATTTACTTGAAACACCGAAGAAATGTTGATCTCTGTGATCCCTTTTCTGCTGTTTTGTGGCTTAGTAAAGCAGATCCATCTCTGTTGCTAGGTCAAAATATCGTTAATATTAAGGTAGTCTAAACAAAGGTGTTCTGTAGGTCACAGAGTGCATTGGTAACTTCGGTTTGTAATTTAATTGCCTGCTTTGCACCCTGCAGCTTAAGGTTTCCTTTAAATTCTTATTCCATTGTTGCACTGGGGCTTAACAGAGTGTTAACCTGGTAATAGGCACAGGGCCTCCCCATTATATGTCTCGCTATCGAGCGGTTCTGCATGACTAGTTAAAAAAGATGGCAAGAAGATTAATGAAAGCCGCCTAGTACAGAAGGGGGGTAGGTACCTTTGCAAGACTTCTAGCGAGGAGATATTAGAGCTGAACCAGAGCTTGGCTTTTTCTTTATCCTGTGACCTTTGAACCTGCCTTACTGTCGAGAGCTGCCAGCGGAGCCGACGTTTTGATTGATGTTGCTACACGAGTCAGTCTTTCCCATTGAATTCCACATCTGCACGAAAATAGCTTTTCTAGCAGTATTCACACTGGCTGTAAGTGATAGCCAGAGTGATGCCTGAAATGCTTTTATGTAGTTTTCATTTAAAGCTAAAGGTATTTGATGTTTTAATTCAGTATGCAGCTCCTCCAGATTATGCACATTGGGTAATACTTATTTAATTAATTCATTATTGGGTTGTGAAATGACTAAAAACTTACAGGAGGTGCTGGGAGGCTGCGGGCAGAAGGCGTTGGGAGGACACGGATTCCTGCTGCCTGGGGAGCTTCGGTAGAGATGTTGCACGTTTTCGGGGAGCTGTGCGGTGGAGCCAGAGTAGAGGCAACAATTATCCACATGCTCTGCAAATGGTGCTCAAATATTGTGTGGTAGTTGCTAATATTGATGTTCCCTGTCAATAATATGGTGTGTGAAATAACAGAAGAGAGTTCCTCCTTGGTATGAGACTAATCACAGATCCTGGTCAAAAGGTAAAGAACAGGTTCAGCAGAGAAAATGTCCCCAGACTTCAGGCTGGGAGTGAAGGAAATCTCAAAAGTGTGTAACAGGAGGACATGAGTCTGAGCACACGTGGCCGTGCGGTCTGCAGAGCGGTTGAACGCCTCGGCGGGGAGGCAGCGAGGGCAGGGATGGCGCCTGGGCTGGCGGCGTTTCCCGTTTTCCGGGGCAGGCTCAGGACTGTGCCCGGGCTGGGGCCCAGCCGGTGCCCCAGCCACAGGCCAGGGGCCTCAGGGACCCCGCGAGCAGCCGCACGGGTTTGGCCGTCCCCGGTGGGATGCGCTCCCCGGAGCGGGGCACTGGCTGCGGGCCGGTGGCTGCCCCGCTGCGGAGCCTTCTGCCCCAGACACATCAAATCCACCCGCGCCCAGCAGCCTCTCCACAACAGGGCTCCGGATGGAGCACCGGCAGGAGCGCGCGTTGCCTCATCCTTTTAACAAATATGGTTTGTAGCACTATTAAAAGGGGTCTTCATCTATCCTGTCAAAGCTATTCTGCTGGGGTTTTTTAGTTTAATTACACTATCCAATTAAAACTCCTTGCTGCATTTTGATTCGCTTCTCCTTGGGCTTGAGTGGATATGACATTTACAAGGCTCGCCTTTCAAGCAGACAATGGTGTGATTGATGAGGTGCAGACGCAATGAAGGAGGCGATCGCCATGTGGAAACTCTGCTTAGTGCATTTTGATTTATTTATCATCTTTTTTTCCCAAACAAGGTTGCTGGGAAAGAGGTTTTGGGCAACCCTGAGCTGTACCTCCATTTTCACCATTCCTGCAAAAATCTTTGTTAGTATTCTGCCTTTGATGGTAATTTGAAGAAGAAATAAAAGGCTTTGGGGAAAAAAAGTCCAGATGTGTGAATAGTTACCACAATTTGACATAAAAGTGGATGTATGCAGCACTTTAATTGGAACTCTGCTTTCAGGACATCTGGAAACAAGACACCTACTAATAGCAATGCTTCATAATAAGCCTGCAGTAGAACATAAAGACCTGAGCTGTAGAAGCGATCATGAACTACGCTGCTCCCCGAGAGAACGGGGCAAGCCAGCACGACTACAGCTATTATTTTTTTCTTTAACATTCATATTGTTGGTTCCCCCTCAAGCAATGTCTTGGTTCGAAGGAGATCACCACAGGTATGTGGTGTGTGGTCTGAGCCCATCGATGGTTCCACTGTGGGGTGAGGATTTCATCCGTAACTGCTGTCACTACCTCCGAAGGAGACATCGCCTCCGGAATACGTACCTCAGATAAATTCACTTGCGTAAAATGGGACTTAACCCCACTTCTGCTCTCAGGACCACACTGCTGTTCAGTCTGCGTCCCAAGCCAGCCTCAGTGCTATCTCCCTGATAACCCAGCTGCAGTGCAACTCTTGACATGCTTCTGCAGGAGTATTTCTAAGTTTTCTTGTAATTAGAGGTTGTCAGGATGGGTGTTTTGATGGTGATGCAATGCTTGCATTTCTGTAGGACCTCCAGGCCCTGCTCCAGGGTCACAGCATCATTTCTGAGGTGAAATCTGTGGATTTCAAACAAGAGGGTCCCTCCCCAAAGCTTTTGGATTCAGTAGAGCAGTGGCTGGTGAGCAGAGCTTGTCCCCTCTCATCCAGTGTTTAATGTACAGCAACATTGCTTGTGTGTGTCGTCTTTTCGTTGTTCCTCGCCCTTTTACTGGTGCATTTCTAATTCTCTGTAATCCTTTCTGGCCCAGTGAGGAGAGGTTTCAGGGTTCTCAGGATCCTGTTGTAGTCACAGTTTCTGAAATGGTGAAAATCTGTGATGATGTCAGATGATGCCCATAACTGTTTTGTTCTTCACAGAAGTCTTTCTCTAGCTATTTATTCCACTAATAACTCTTAATTGTTGACTTCTGCCTTATGGCCCTGTAATGACAAAGCAATCACCAAGGTATATTGAAAAATTAACATAAATTTGCATTTCCCAGTGTTTGTTTTCTGATTTGACCAATTCATGAATATTCTTTTCATCCTCCATCTAATTAATGATTTAATTCAGTGCATACTGTTGTAGAGTGGCACTGTCGAAAGAGGGGTTTGTGGTACAGTCTGGATTTGGGGGATGGGAGAGGAAGAAGAAAAACTACTTCTATTCTTGAAAGATTCAGTTTAAAAAATTATCTTTTCTTATGCAAATTCCCATCCTTGCAATGTTTTCCAGGCAAAAAAAAGTGCAATTGTTTTGACTCTGATAAAAAGAGTTTATTGTTTAGATTAAAAAGTGAACACCTTTTTTCACCTGCGTCATGTGAAGCCGGGTGGACTGCAAAGGTTTTGTGTGTTTTCCCAAGATCTTGCAGCTGCCAGCACAAGGTTTACCGGTGGCTGCGTGAGCACGTTTGAGTCAGGGATTCTGGAAGCATTTCATACCTGCTGCGTGTAAGCAAATGCAGCCCTGTGAAGCTGGGGGTAAAGCGCAGGCTGCAGGTGGCACGAGTGGAGTTTCCCCGGACCTGTGATGGACAGAGCAGGGAGCAGCAGGTTTGTGTCTGGCTGTGCCCAGGGTTTGAGAGGATTATTGGTTATACTGTAACTAGCCTCGTCCTTTGCTTTTTTTGCAATATAATCTAAAAATTAGGAGACGTGCCAAACAACTGAGTGTAAGACATGGTGCCGGAGGAGTAAATGAGCTCTCCTCAGCGGATTTCCAGTGAATTAGCATCTTGCCCTTCCGCCTGAGCCTGCTGTAGGCTTTTCTCCAGGTGTAACCACACAGGAACCTATTAGTGTTCCAGGGTTAGGGAAGATTTATCAGCACTCAGAGCCGAGGCCAAAGGGCACCCCCGGTAGGATGCAGCTTTCCTGCTGTCGCAGCGAGGTCAGCCCTGGCGCGGGCTGGGCGGGCATGGCAGGAGCAGGGCTGGCTGGGGCAGCTGCACCAAACCTGCTCTGGTTCTCCAGAGCATCATGGCAAAAGCACGTGGTAACAGATGAGGTTTTATCCTTTCATTTGCCTTCCATAAACATTTTAATAGATAGGCGTAGTTGGGAATAACCTGTGTTTTGTGTTGTAATTCTGATTACAAAATGCTGTTGTTTCCCCTGTTCCCCACACCCCTGCCATCCGCTGACATTAAATACCCCCCAGGGTGGCCTGGGTGCAGGCAGCAACAGCACCGACGTGTCCTGGAGCTGAACACTTGTGTTTCAGACCCACGAGCTGAAGGACACCAAACCATTGTTCGTGTTGCCATCGCAGTAACGAAGCTGTTTGTGCAATATCTGCGTTTGTTTTAATCCCGCCGTCACGGGTGGTGGAAGCCACTTGGGCTGCTGCTGTTTGCTACCAGATATTTTTACGTGGAAATGCAAAACCACTGAAGCCCCTATTGATCTCTGGATTGTGGAGGGTGGTGCTCTATTGGAAAGAGGTACATCGCATATTTAAGCACTCTTGGAAGTGGAAATCAATCTCACAATTCATAAATTCCATCTGGCGAAAAGAGTAGCAGAGCAAAGTGCCAGTTACGATTTCAATGAACTAATATTTCATGCTGTAAATAGCGTAATGTGGACACGGAGCACATAAACATAATGCTGTAATGGGGCTTTCTGCAGAAAACTCTTCTTAGCTTCTCCACTAAATCACCTGTCAGGGCACGGGGCTGGGTTACGTCACCGCGCGGCAGGTTCTGCACAACCGCGGCGTTCGGGCTTTGCATCGGATCCAGCTGCAGCGTCGCGGCCCCTGCGGGGGCCAGGGCTCGGCCAGCACCAGGGCGGGCTCCCTACTGGCAGGACTGGGAACACGAGCACTGCCCTGATTGTGCCATGGCAGCTGGGCTGCCTGCCACACTGTGCTGGCGTGGTGCGTGGTGCTGGCGTGGCACGGGGCCGGCGCTGGGCTCCCCGGGGGAGCAGGGCCAGCTCTGCCTCCTGCTGCAGGGCACATCAGGGTTGTTACTGGCGTCTGTTGCTCTAATTGTCATTGGAAGAGCTGAATCCTCATAATCCTGAAATAAGTGCTGGAAATAAAGTTCTACGTTCTGCCTCTGTCAGCAGCGTGAATACTTTTGCCAGGAAGGAGTAAATCACCGTCTAGAAGAAAGATGGGGGTACTGGGGAGGGTTTCTTCGTCAGGCATGACGGAGGCTGTGATCTCGTTTAATTTCCATGCTAATATTTCATTCTGTGGTTCTGTGCCCTGCCTCTGCGGGGTGATGCATGGCAGGGCACGGCAGCACGCTGGCTCCGTCTGCTCCCTGCAGCCGACGCAGGCTCTGGCGCTGCTGCCGCAGCAGCCGTGGTGCCGCAGGCCCAGCCCGCTCAGCGCTGCAGGAGCGATGGACGCGTCACATCCACGCCGGTGGCTTCACGGAGCCGGTCGGTGTTGGCAGGCAGAGGAGCCCCGGGCGAGGTGGATCCCGGCTCCGCAGTTGGGGTGGCGTGTGTGGCACTGCCCACGCTCCACCCACCCTGCCACAGCCTCCCCCTGCCCAGGGAAGGACCGACGGCGAGCAGGCAGAGAACCGGCCCGGTGAGGGGCTGTGAGGTGCGGGGCTGTTCCGCTGGTGGCGAGGGGCTGGGCTGCAGGCACTTCCCGAGCCCCCCTGGCCGCTCCCAGTGGCACAGCCGAGCTGGGGGCAGCAGCCTCTGGCAAGGTGAGGTCAGCACGGGCTTTTCGGGTGGGACAAAACACCTAAACCAGGTGAAGGGAAGCTTCATCCACACCGAGAACTGCCCTGTGAACTTCCAGGACTCAAAACAAAGAACCTCTTTGGAATCCTCCTGACTGTGTTTTGTACCACTTTAAATTTCACTTTCAGTAATCAGCTTCTGTAACTGTGTCCTGTTAAATGTCCAAGGAAAGGTGTGGCAGCTGACGGGGCGCGTTGCTGGGTCACGTCCCAGGAACGGTGCACAGGCACTTCTGGACCCGTAAAGATGCTGAATTCAGTCCCAGGCAGACCAGGCGTGCATCCATTAACATACTGATGAGCTCGAGACAGGAATTCCTGCATTTTTAGTACCACCGAGGCAACATTTGTCAAATGATTTAAAGGAGGTGGTTTTTTTGTTATTATTAGCCAGTTTTTCGATACAGAATTTATATTTCAGATTAGTGCATCATAATGGTGTTTAATTAACATGCCACAATAAAATATTCACATCTCACATTTTCTGGCCAGTGGTCTGAGCATATATCAGCCACTTTTTGGGAATCTGGAACATTACACAATGAAAATAAGATTTTGAATTAGCTTTCCTCCAGGCAGGACTTGAGTTTACAGTACTGTGGCTGTTACTTTATGGTTTACTAACTTTGACCTTTGAACTGAATAAATTATGAGGAAAACGGTGGAAAAGGAGGATGTGTAGAATATGCTTCATGTCAATTTTGAAGCCGTGGCCATCCATCGAAGCAAGGGATACTTTGCCTTACTCCACCCTGTGCCGCAGCCCACAGGTGTCAGAGCCAGCCCCGGCCGTCCCCCCGCGCTCTGAAAGGTCAGAGGTTCCCGTGCGCTCTCCGGAGGCGGCCACGGGGCTGGCGGCACCTCGTGTCCACTCGTCCGGTGCAACCTGCCAGTGGAGCAGTGAGACTGCAGTTTTGATTGTCCTGCCCGTTGGAAGGGAGAGTCCTGGTTCTGTGTGCGCGTCTCACGGCGCCATTGCCGCGTTCTGTTTTGCAGCAGTGACACTTCCCCTCTCCGTGAGCAAGCGGGCAGGGCTGGGTGGTGTTTTGGGGAGAGGTTGTTGGGAGTGATGATTCTGGGGTTAATCGGCCTTTTATTTTAAATATAGCACTTCTCTTCTGCGTGCGACGATTATACGGTGAATAGTTAGATGAAGTAGCCCTAATGTGGTGGTTGAACTGAAATAGTCTTGGGTGGAACGGGAGCTAACCAGCCATTTGATAGATTTTTGCATTTCCTGCAGCGGGGATATGATGGGAGAAGGAACTTTATTGAACAGAGTTCAGCTGCTCCTGTAAAGCCACCACTTGCCTTAAATTGAAATGACATGAGAAGCCTGTCAGCGTTTCATTACTTCCTTCTGTTGTGCTGATGGTATGCGAAGATCACCATCTGTGTTTCTCTTCTGTCAGGCACACAAGCTCTGCGGAAACTTTACAGGAATATTCTGAACAGGTTTTTTTCTTATCTTTACAGGTCATGCAATATTTAAACTTACATATCTAAGCAATCATGACTACAAACACCTTTACTTTGAATCAGATGCTGCTACTGTCAATGAAATTGTACTGAAGGTGAGTATTAAATTTTAACGTGACCCAAAATGCTGGGTGTTCTACCACTTGTTAGACATGAAAGCATTCAAGAGGCTGTGGAAGTACATGAACAACCACTGAGGTGCATCTCGCTCACCAGGCTGGTTGCTTAGTGCCTGGCTCTTTACTCAGTTTCCAAACAGCCCTACCACAGGCTGCCTATTTGTGCGATGTATCTCCTTTTATACTTGTTTCCAGTTGAGAGACAACCAGTTTGCTGTGGAATTTTATAGGAAGCCACCAAATTTTATTGTGTCCTGGTAGTTTCCACCTCCAGACCCATGAGCCAGTGTGAGCTCGTCCGTGGGGTGGGCAGCTTAGCAGAGGTGCCAGGGCCACTGGAGCCAGTGCAGTCAGTGCTGACCCGAGATGCTGGGAGGGCTCCAGAGTGTCCCAGGCCACAGGTGGATGCCAGGTTCAGGCTCCAGCCCTGGCCCGAGGCCGTGAGCTGCCGGGCAGCGCTCCTCGCTGCCTTCCACGCACGGAGCCTCCTCCCAGCGCGGGCGTTTGTACAAAGCAGAGAGGCTCTCAGAACTGTTTGCTTCTCCTGTGGCTCAGCACATGGCCCATCCTGCTTTGCTTTCTGAAATTTTTGTAACACTCTTGGAAGATTAAATATAATTTTCCGCAAGCTAGTATTTTATAGCAATCCAAAACTCAAAAAGCAGTAATTTTGGCAAACCATCTGTTATGTTTGCTTCTATTTTCTGTGTGGAGTTCAGAGGATTGCTAAAGAGCTGACGTACAATAAAATAATTCTTATTAGTTGCGTAGAAAGTGATTGTGTTTTGGGAGTTTTCTACTTACTTCATGAACTGTGAGGCCAATTCTTTTGTTCCTACTTTTTCTTAAATAAGCTGTTGTCATCCAGAACATTTCACACATCTGAGACTGGTCATAAAAATGGGTTAAAAAAAAAAAAGTTTGCTCTGAATAACATGAATATTCGAGAGAAAAAATATTATTGAACGACACTGTTCTTCTTCAGTTGCAAATTGTTGATATAGAACATTTTCTGGTTTCATGCGTAAGTTACCAGTTTGTTTTGAATTCTGTCAGCATCGGGAGACACAGAGAAATCAGACTTTTCAAATTAGGCTTTTTACATGATCAAGTGAGAGAGACTGAGGCTTTATTGACCATGAAAATTCCCTATATTTTTATGCCTTAAGCTGTAATATGCAATGAAAGTGAAACACTCTACAGTGCATAAAATTGTGCAAGTTTTAAGCCACAGCATATTAACCAGCTAATGGCAGACCAAAGGGCATTTTTATCTTTTTGATTCCTGCATTAACCTTCCATTAAAATTATCTATGTGATTATCACAAAGCACTGGAGATAATAAATTTAGGGAATAGCAGGCTTGTTAAATATCATTTAAAAATACTTTCATCAAGTAAAATGTGCCAAAACACAGGAAAACTCTGAGATTCGCTGAGTGTGCAAACATCCTAATAAAAGGATTATTTTTATTGAAGCTGATAAAGTCTTTTACTGAAGCCCATTGTTGTATTGGACCAGCACCCTGGGTCTTCACAGCTTGCTGCGTTCACCCAGAGTCTGGGTGCCAGGGGGACGAGGGGACCAGGGGAGGGAGGGAGAGCGGGAAGCAGCCCTGCACAGAGCCAGGCTCTTCTGGAGCTCTGGGTTCTGTCTGGGAACCAGTCTCACAAAAGCCTGGTGCAGTTGGGGGGTGTGGGGGTCCCTGCCCTGCCCGTACTGTCCTGCTGAAGCACAGGTGAAATTAAGACACTGTTCCACGCCTTGCAGGTTAACTATATTCTAGAGTCGCGAGCAAGCACAGCCAGAGCAGACTATTTTGCTCAGAAACAAAGAAAACTGAGCAGGAGAACAAGCTTCAGCTTCCAGAAGGAGAAGAAATCGGGACAGCAGTAACGCCAAGCCTTGAGGAGGGTCTGTCTGCCGGGCTCCAGGGAGGAGAACGCTCCCCACGCCCAAGACAGGTGGGAGCCAGGACTGCGCTGCTCCTGCTGCCGACAGGCAGGAGCGGCCGGGGAGCAATCCGAATTATCCCGTCTCACGGCTGGAAGATTCTCCCTCGTCGCTGATGGGAAGTCTCCCCTGTGACAAAAATAAAGAGCCATATCAGCCGGAAAGAAGACTGTTACACTTCAGGTTCCTTTGATTAGAAATAAGAGAATGACGTAGACTGGCATCATTTAATTACTGTATTATGTACAATCACAAGAAGAGATGTGATTACATATTATTTCACAGCCTGGTTAAAATAAATTATATACATCTGTAATACACCCACGTACACACAGGTATTGCTTGTGACATGATCAAATTTCTAAAAACAAAATGTAGGACAAGTGTATCCATTTTTACTATTAATAAACAGATGTAATCTTTTCCAAGGTCCATATGATGCACAGTTCTTTTGGGGGGAGGCCGCAGTCCCAGATGGCTTCGCTTCTGTTGCTGAAGTGCAGGAGGGAGCCGTGAGCCAGGGCGCAGCAGCCATCGCAGGGGAGCCGATTCGTGAAGAACCGTTGAGACAGTCGAGTCTGTTGTGGTTTGTTTTGTTCAAAAATATTTGTATTTAACTGTGCTTTTCAGCTTTGCATACGTTCTATTGGAAGCTACTTGCTGTAGTCAGCACGGTGTTTTGAAAGCCAAGGCAGCGTCTCCGCGGTCGGAAGGAGAGAATCCTCCTGCCCGCATCGCCCCGAGCCCTGCCCCCGAGGACTGAGAAATGCCTTCACCTTTTCTTAACAGTAGTCCTTGCAAATAAAAATTGAGACCTGCTTTCTATGGGGATTAGTAATTGTTTTGGCCTTGTCCCTCCTTAAGGCATCAGGGAACACGTGCGTGGGATTCCTGGGAACCAGCGCTGCATTTTTGGTTCAGTTCACCAGAGGTGTCTTTCGGAGACCTCTCAAGGCTGCTGGAGCTCTCAGCTGGGAGCTTGTTCCACCTCGGTCCCGAGAGGCATTTAACCGCAGCCGGGGCTGCAGGGTCCCTCCTGCTGCCCCCTCGCCTGCCCCAGCATGACCTCTGGCAGTGGCCTACCTTGCTTTTGTATAGAGAAAACTTTCTGAGCCTTAACATGTAGTTTAGGAACAAACACTGAGGCAGAGAGGTCAATTTGTCACTTACCTGTTGCGTTCAAGTTCTCAGTTTTTAAAGCTCAGCCCTCCTGGCGCTGGCGTCGGTGCCGCCTCGCACCGGGAGCCCTGTCCGCGCCGCGGGGGCCGGTCCTCACTGTACAGTCTTCCGTGATACCTGCAAAACAAGAGAAACAATATTTTATAGTATGATGTTAAATTTTTTAATATTTTCTATGTGCAAATGCAGCACAGATGCAATGGGGAAAGACCCTTCAAATAATGCAATGTAAATGACTCCTCTAACCAACTGTGTGAACTATTTAACATTAAAGATGATATGTGAATGTTCTTTTGCCACCTAGTTTGAATTCTTTGTAACTGAACTAAAAAATTGCCGACGTTGAAGTCTCCTCGTTTCCATGGCCGTAATGCTGTTGCCACCCACTTATATTTATTTATCCTAAGTAGATATTCAGTACGTGCAGTATTTTGCTTTTAGTAAAGCCTAAAGATGTAATAAAAAATCTCTGCTGTTTAAACAGTGGTAACATTTGTGGGCGCACAGTCACGTGCCTGGACCACGTGCGTTCATACCAGCTCCTAAATCACCTTCCACTTGCTTCCTTTCCCCTGGACCAGGGCCACGCAGCACATCCCGGGCAGAGCAGCAGGGCCGGGACACTGCTGCCAGAGGATGCTCCGAGGGCTCGGTGGGGAGCAGTGAGGTGTGGAGCCTGGAGTGGGTTTATTTGTTCTAAAAGAGCTGTTCAGAGTTAAGAAGGGAATTTACTTTCAAAGATCAGATCCAGTTGAATACAGGGTGTGGAGGAGACCTTCCTTAAAGCCTGGAAGCATCCAGCTTTCCAAGCTCTCCATGAGCAGCTTCTCCCTCCCAGCAGACATTTAGTGTTTGCAGAAAGAGTTAAACCGTAGCTCGTGGCTGCAATCTGTGCGCAGCTGAACACAAATCCATCAGGGCTGGTCTTTCCCTGGTAGTTGTAGATTTAATTGATTCAGATGGGCATTCAACTGGGTCAGAAAAGCAAGCTGTTCCTTCCGTGCCTTGTTACTGGGCTCCGGCAGAAGAGGGTGGCTCATGTAACAAGGGTGACTTCTTATGGACGTGCAGTGGGAGCTGTTGGAGGCATCAGAGGTCTTCTGAATTTTCTCCTTCTTCTGCTGTTGGAGGAAGACCTGCCTTGCACCTGCACTGAAAGTCTCACAGTGATTTGCACCTCACAGAGCAGACTGTTCACTTGCAAAAAAAATCCCAGGCACAGTGAGAGATGGGAGCTCACTGTCAGTGAGTGCAAACAACCAGAGATGTTCCCCCACAGCACCAGGAGCCCCAGGGGACTCATACCCATGGGCTGGTCTCAGCCCAGGCACCTGCAGCAGCCGATGCTGCTCACAGTCAGCTCCTTGCTGCTCACCTTGCCTGGCTTTGCAAAGAAAAAAGGATGCTCAGAGGGTCTTGAATCCACCAGGAGACATGGCTGACCTTTGTGGTGAGACCCCGATGTTTGTTGTGCTCCAAGGGTGACTGAGCATTTGTCTGGGAGGTTTGTGAAAGAATAAAATAGCTGATGAGCAGCTTGGCTCAGGTCGGTCAGGTGGGGATGGCTGAACTGCTGCAGCCACAGTGGGTGCTGCCAGCAGAGACGAGCCCTTGCTGCTGCCTTGCTTTTGCCAGAGTACTGGGAAACAAAAAAGCAACCTTTTAGCAGAGGGCACCCCAGGCAAGAGCACCAGGATGGCTGGGCTGACCCGAGCAATCCCAGGGCTCTGCAGGGTTTGCCATGAACTCTTGCAGCAGCAGTTCCAGCCAGAGGCTCCTCTGGGTTTGGGTTGATGAGAGCCTGGAGCATCCCAGGGGCTTCTGCAGCTGCCCCTTAGGCAACTGTGGCAGGGCTGGGACCTGGCCAGGAGCACGAGCTGCACCCACCCTGGCCATACAGCCCTGGGTGCAGCCCTGAAATTAATGGGGGGAGTTATTTACGGAGACGTGTTTGTAATGGCCCCATGAATTTCAGGGCAATGAGCTGCTGCAGTGGCGTGTGGTATTGGGTGCTGCTGCTGCTAAAATTAATGCCCCTTAAATCACCTCCCAGTGCAGCCTCCTTGGTGCGATGCTGGGACAAGGACAGAGACGAGGACAGAGATGCACGGGCACAGTGGGTGCAAAGGGTGGGCAGGAGGGTCCCTGTGCCTTGGCTGAGAGCTGCGCCCTGGGGGCACCGTGAGTGGCTGTGGCATGGGAAGGGATGGTCCTGTGTGTGCATGGCCCCGTGCTGCTGCAGCACAAAGGGTTAAGCACTGGCAGGTTTTATTCTCCCCACACACCTCTCCTTAAATGAAAAAAAAAAAAAAAAGAAAAAAAATTCTCAACAGGGTGTTGTTCGCTCTAAAAACCCTAAGCATGATTTGTGAACTCTCACAGCCTTGGTAATCTCATCAGAGTAATGGGATTATATTTCAAATCACCATGGCCTGTTCATTACACATTTAAACTCCTTTGACAGAGGAAAAGTTAAATAAAATGTGTGCGTCAGCCCTGGTTGACTTTCCCAGTTCTCTTTCTTGATTAGACAAACAGATGCTGAGCTCCAAAATGAAAAAATAATGTGCTCATTTATTCATTTTTCTGACAAGTCACAATAGATTTTTAACTACAAATGAGCCCCCTCCCCAAGTGGGGAGCGCAGGGCAGCACGCGACTCGCCGTAATGGGCTCCGAGCCGGCGGCTGGGGCTAAGCTGGGGCACAAGTGGTCATTTCCATGCCATGAGCACAGGGACGGTGCCACGATTCCCCCACCACCGCCCGATGGGTTTCTCCGCTGAGCTGCCAACCGGCGCTTGCATTCCTGACACGAGCGCAGCCACCACGGGCAGCTGCGTGGCCCTGGCCAAGGCAGCCCCACGCAAAGAGCCCCGGCCACAGGCACCTGCCGAGGCTCCTGGCACTGCCCGCTTGGCTCTGCTCACCCAGGCTGGGACGCGCCTGCACATCAGTGCCAGGGCTGCTAGGGCCGTGGTGTGGCCCCAGCAAGCACCTCCTGCTGCAGGCACCGTACCAGCTCTGTGCGCTGGAGCTCCGGTCCATCGTGCTCCACATTATTGCATCTTTCCAGTGTTTAAAGGTGTTATAAGAAAGATGGGGAACAGATTTTTAGCAGGACCTACTGTGACAGGACAAGGGGTGATGATTTCAATTAAAAAGAGGGAAATTTAGTCTGGAGAGAAGGAAGAAATGTTTTACCCTGAGGATGGTGAGAGCCTGTCCCAGGCTGCCCAGAGAGGTGGGGGCTGCCCCATCCCTGGCCCCATTGCAGGGGAGGTTGGCCGGGGCTCTGAGCACCCTGCTCTGGTTGCAGATGGCCC
>JANIJG010004580.1:0-11550 GCA_024611175.1 Megaceryle torquata | reverse complement strand
TGTTTGTGTGTTTGTGTGTGTGGTGGGTTTTTTTTTTGTTTTGTTTTGTTTTGTTTTGTTTTGTTTTGTTTTGTTTTGTTTTTATATATATATATATATATCTGGTTTGAAAAGCTTATTTTTTAATACATCACCAAAAAAAGTTCTGCTGTGTAGGGATTAAAATCATCCTCTCTTTTGTTGTTGTTGTTGGTGGTGGTGGTGGTTTTGGTTTGGTTTGATTTGGTTTGGTTTCACTTTTCAGAGTAGAAAGTGGAGACCATCTGTCTATTAATTTTTTCCCCATGTAACAACTATAATTATTTTGTAGTATCACATAGCTTCATGTTTAAACATTCCACTTCTATGAAATATTGTATTTTTGAGACATCTCAAGTGTATGCAAAAATACCTTTTCCCAACTCAGTCTAGCCTGGATGTTAACCTGTAGCTTGTGGCTTAAATGTTTATCTTCCTTGGCCAAGTTGCATCCTCAGTTTAAAAAACTGCTTCCTTCTCTGTTTTTTTATACATCTCAATTTATATATTTTCAGAATGCAGTTAGCACAGAACTGACATTTATCATAAGACTGTTCTTGAAATATAAGATTTACTGAGCAATTTAGATGTGGGAGGAACCCAGCTTTCATCCTCGATGCATGATGTTCTGAAAATAGAAATGGTATTTCCGATGCTTGATTATGATCCAGCTAAGTTGATATATGCTGGCAAGGTTTTTTGGGAGCTGCAAGCATGTCTTATTTTCAGGATGTCTTAGTTTCAAATGAAATCTCCCTTTCATCCAGCTGACCATTAGACAATGAGGCACAATGGGGCATCACCCTTTTTAGTTCTGAAACTCAAAAACCCTGTGTTCCAGAAGAGTTTGGTTCTGTTCAGGTTTTAAGACTTGCTCAGGGTTGGATTTTATTTTGCAAATGTGAACATCACTTTTGTCTGCTGAAAAATATGCCTATGTTGTCTTCCAAATATTTTTAACTTTAAAAATTGTGATACAAGGTGTCCTTCATTAGGTCTCTGATTGTGCTAGCAAACAGCAAGGCAGCAGGCAGAAGGGGTGGGACTCTATTGCAGAAAAATATAATACCTAGGATGGAAAGTTAGAAAATTTGTGGGTTTTTGAATATGTAGGTTTGCATAAATAAAACAAATTTAGATATGAATGGCTTATTGACAGATAAAATACATAGTTACAAACCTACATATTTATTAATAAATGATTAACAATTCTTGAAATAGTTTATTAGCTATATTAATATTATTTTTAAAGAAGATATACCATTATATTTATAACACAGAATCTTATTTCAGAAAGGCTTATAAGGATAACTTAAATGACATTTTTTAGCTTGTATGCAGCCACAGATGAAAATGAAACCATATGTCGTTAAGTAGTCAGAGAGTGCTGTACCTGCCGGGAACATTCCGGTATTCTAATGGCAAGTGCAATGCTGTGCATTAGCTTCTTATGATGTATAGCTACATATGTATGTTGGCATTGACAAATAGCACTTCAGCTTCACCCAAGGGAATGTGATACAGGTGGAATTTGCAAAGTTTGCAATGGGGAGCCATGCTTCTTCACAGCTTGCTGAGGGGCATGTGCTGGGAGCCAAGTACTGAACCAACAAAATTAATTTATTTGTTATTTGTCTACGTAGACTCTACAGGAATATTTCTGTATTGGTTCAGGCTGCAAGGTCTTTGCCATAATTGTACTGACAGCTGTGGATCCAGTAATCTGTTTATATAAAGATTGAAGTATAGCTCACAACCATAAAGCTAGAATTTAAACCTGGAAGTCAGAGAAAGAGAGAATATTACTGGAATATTTATAAGATCAAATTAATTTTAAATATGATTTGCACTGTGATGTGTGGAGTGGTAGTACCTGCAGAAATAAAATATACAAAAAATAAGAAACCAACAAAAAAAGAAACCAAAAAACCCCAGAAAACCTCCTAGCTACTGATTGGGCTATATTCTAGTCTTGTAAAATTATTGAAATATTTTCCTCTCTTTAAATATGTGTAGAATTTGCTACATACATCTGACCAATTTGTAGGGAAAATAGTTTTGTGTTAGGTTTGGTGGCCCATGACTTCCATAGCAAAGAGCATGGCTGTCAAGTAGACTACCTGTTGGTACATGTGACATGAGTGGGACCAACAAGGTGTGCTGACCTGTGTTAGTGCAATTGCTTGGGAACTTGAGAGGACTATGTACTGGTAAGGTAGCCACTATTACTCAGCACTCCAATGAAGAGAACTTTAGTCACATTCATTTTGACAGTAACAGGAAGGAAGTGGAAATGTTTTGAAGTACATGTGATAGGCTCAGAAATGTATTTACACTACTGCAGTATCGACACCTGTGGCTGATGGATCCACTTTGCTGTCAGAGAAGCCCACTGTTGCAGTTCTTTGGGCTGCTGGTGCAGAGCGGAAACCTATCAATTTCATCGATGATGACTTGTTAGATCTTCATACCCTCCAGAAGCATCCAGAGTAGCCACATCTTTCTGTGTATCTCTACAAAATGCTGTCAGCAAGGCCATGCAATAAAACCATATAATAATTAATTCCCTCTAATATGCATTGACTCTTTTCCCACATAAAACATGTGGCTAGATGACAAGTAACAGCCACAAAAAGATCTTTCTCTTGAAAAATGCTTGCATAATGTCTGATTTTGCTTTGTTCTGATAGAGTAAGTTCAGATGCAGACCCAGGTAATGTACCCTGCAGTGGAGCAATATGGCATCCAACAGCTGAAACTGGGGGGTTCCTGACAGAGGCAGGTAAAAGGAAAAATAGGATTGGGGTAAACAGACATATGGAGAGAAAGAAGACTGAATTCAGAGCAGGTATAATCCACATCATGTAGGCCATGGCCTTCTACAGAACCATTTTCAAGTGGTCAATGTTTTCATAAAATAATGGGGCAGATGTCACAAAGAAGATGTGGAAGAAAGGAAAGCTGCAGAAGAAGTCTGTGGTCAGCAGCCCCCCTGAAGTTGGATTTGTCACACACAGTAACCATGTCAACTGCTCTGTAGCAAGTAATAGACTGACAAAGAATCAATTTTTTTATTATTATTTTATTTTATTTTTTCTTTTCTCTTTAGGGAAGTCTTGGATTATTCATTGCACTAATATAAACTTATAAAGGGCTTGAAGGAAAAAGGAGAAGAAGGCCATCTTCTGTAAGACAACCCTACCCTTTAGATAACATTCCATTTGTTCTTGGCAGGTTGTTCTTCTGCAGCGGTGAGAAAGGTTGCCCTATCTGTCACATGTATACCTTGTGTCAGAGCTCTAAAGAGCAAATTGCAGTGAAGGTAGGCTTGTTGTCACGTTTCAGTGGCTTTTCAGGTGATGCTGCATAAGTCTTGTTGCTGTCTGCTGAAGAGGAAATTGAAACAATCCTTTCCTTTCAAACAAGTTGCCAAAAATGTAGTTTAACCCCGAGAAGATGGTATCATGGGCTGCTGCTTCTGCTGCCCCAGTGATTCAAGGTTATGTATTGACAATATAGAAGTAAAAATAGGGGTTATACTTTCCTTCTCTTTTTCCTGTCTGAAATGCAACTTCAGACTGGATTTTAAAGGCATTCAGGCTTCTTACACATGATGTCCTGGTTAGGAGGACACTAGCAGTAATGCTGAGCACGTTGGAAAACCCAGACCAAGCCACCTGTTTTTTCCAAGTTGCATTAGCTTTTAAGTTTTCAGAAGTTAAATTTACATGTCTAATGACATGTTTAAAATGTTTCTGCTTCATATATGTGGAATCAAGTTACTTCCTACATAACCATCATTCATACCAGGTTTTATGGGCAACTTCATTTGCACAGTAATCTGCCTTCTTCAGCTCCTACTGATTTAAGTAAAATCTGGACTGTTTAGGAAGAAATGTAAGGATCCATTAATTGTCTGAAGTAAATACAGTTATTCTCTAGATAAATAGTCTTTAGGATTCTAAAACTGAAATTAAAAAAAAAAAAAAAAAAAAAGATCTAAAAAACCCTTAAAATAACACTCACGTTAAAGGCTTTCAGAAAGATGGTACTTCCAGGATAGGTACAGTTACCAGCTCTGTCAGAAGATCCTATTGTTCCAGGCTGGGGAGGACAGGAATGATCAAGGCAGTCAAGAACCATTTTTGCAAACACAATTTGATGCAGGAGAGTTTTCCTCATGTAGATGTACTGGAAAATTCTCCTTGATCTTTCTGTCCTAGTACTGATGATACATGCTCAGTGATGTGCTTGGATGTTTCTGGATTCCCCCCAGGCCTGGGTCAACTTGCCCTGTTAACAAGCGAGACAAGGGTGCTGACAGTCATGCCAAGGTCATCTATTGTCAATGTCTCCATCTCTGTGCTCTGCAGCTGCCTGGTACCGACTTGGCACACAGAGGAGCCAGTTTGTGATGGAGCAGTACCTCTATTCTTGTGCGGGCAATTTTTTTTTTTTTACTATCTCTATTTTTTTTTTTAATTATCCGTTAATTCTTCAAAGTGTTTCTACTATTGTAAAGCAGAATTTGCAGTGCATGTAAGTCTTGAAGAGGAGATTTTTTTTTCCTTGTAATATAGAAACATTAACAGTGTTTTGGGCTCACAGTGCTGCATCAGAACATGCTTTCAAATTTAATCTGTCAGTGGTGAAAACAATGACTTAAGGAAAAGTAAGAAAGAAACCATTTCTAGACTATTAGCGTGCATCACCTAAACTTCACATGGAGTTTGCCTAATAGTATTTATTTTTAGATACAAGTCTTTATAAAGAGCTACAAGATATTAACATCATGATAATTAAAATGTTGACTTTTGTAAATAAGTATATTAGGGAATAATTTGAATTCTTATAATAAGGGAATAATAGGGAATAATTTGAATGCTTAAAATTGCCATTTTTTTTTTCAGTCTCATATATGTAACATTAGATGTAATATAAAGGTTCATACAAATGCCCCAGTGCTATATGTATTTATACATATGTATGCATATATATATATGCTGCTTTCTCTGAGACTAGAGGCATTTACCAGTGAGCTTTTTCATGTTTTCTTTATATGCTTTTTCCTTAGCTATTATACTCATTAAAATGGAAAAACATTAAGATCTGGACACAATTGTTAACAATTGAAAACTTGTATTACCTCCCAACCAGTGTTTGTCATCCCTGCTTTGAGCAGGGGTTTGAACAAGATGATTGAGGGTAAAAGTCTGTCTCTGCTCTTGATGTTGACTGCCCTTAAGTTAACTTGCAAATACTGGTCTTCCTCAAAATGGCCACAAAACACATTGCTTTCTTTTTTCAACTATGAGCCTTAGCATTTCTAAGCTGTGAGAAATCAATTTTGTTAAATCCAGAACAGATTTTATGTGATTTATATTCAAAGAGGAAAAAAAAAAAATCAGTCTCATTCTTTTCCTACTAGCTGCTTTGTCGCTGAAAACACATTTAGCTTTTTGATTGGACTGTTTCTGAGATGCACTGAACAAGTAATAGGAAATTCTGAATGTTACATGATATTTTAAGAGAATGAAGTTGCAGAGTTAGTAAAATGATGGGATAACTCAGTTGAGAACCCCTCAGAATTTAATTTAAAGTAATGAAAGAAAAGAAAGCCAAAATAAATGCAAATTTAGTAACTTTTGTGTGTTTGTAATATTTCTGATGAGGGAACATGTGATTAGGAAAGGTATTATTTAGTGGCAGGAGCTATAGTGAAAACTTAACTGGATTCTGCATCTACCAGCCATGGAGAAGAAGGAATTATAATGAATTGTTTTGAACAAGTGATGTTGAGGCATCCTAGAGAGAGATTTGCATATGTGGCCAAGAACTTAATTTTCCTGTTGTTCAGGAAACTTTTCACCAAAACAAAGGGCTTTTGTATCTACCAATCTAAAGCTCAGGTACTAACTTGAGATTTGTGTTTGATTTCCCTTCTCTGCCTTTTCAGCAGAATCAGCAAAGAAAATTAATGCTGATATTTAACCCAGTGCAGTTTAATATTTTTCGGCCTAACTACACAGACTTTCTAGAAAGTACTAAATGGCCCATTGAGCAGAGTGACAATCAGTGCCCTACCTAACTTTAAAGTGTTAGAACTTTTCTATTTTGAAATGCTTTGGGTACTGCAATAGGTAGAATTTGGTCTTATCAAGCAAGCCATCTCAGCAGTGAAATTCTTCTGTTGAGAAGTCCTGAGATATGACCTCAGTGATATCAAAAGTGATAGACCAAGTAGTGTCTTAAATATTTACAAGTGATAAAAGCTTATAGCTAAGATATAAGCTGTATATTCATTGCTGGTCCAATTTATTCTCCACTTTGGTTTCCCCGATTTCTGGGTAGAAAGATGGTCTTTTGGGCAGCTTAAATGAACAATAACATGGAATTTCAAGGGCATGGTTTTGTTTCTCATGAATATGAGTGGGATTGCCCAAAACAGGAGTAAGAGATGAAGTACAAGGTTTAGGAAAAATATCTGCCATTTAGCTGTAGCAAAACTAGCTTCATGATGAGAGATGCGGATGAAGAATTTGGTACTTGTTTCAATATTCAGACAGTGATTGATAGATAGGTTATAGAAAAGCCAAATGGAAGAAAGAAGTTGTGAGTAGAACTTCTAAGATTGACTGAACACTTGTCTTTTGATTTGAGATGATTTTCAGTCGTTTCTGCATTAGGCTTACTACTAGTACAGCCCTTCAATGTCTACCTGCCTGGCAGTACAAATTGGTGCATGCAGGATCAGGAAATCACATTGCTAAAGTTCTCTTGCGAAGTTTTAACTTAGTATTGAAATGTGTAAACTATGTACATGTACCAAGATGAAAAGATTCAATATTTAACTATCCTGTGAAACTTCATTTTCTGGATGTAGAGAGTATTTAAGTAGAAAAGAGATTTCTTCCTTTTGTTAATAAAACAAAATGTCAAAGATTGTTTTTGTTGTCAAGTAACTTTAACAATATTTTATATTGTAATACCCTCCTAAGAATAAAGATGATTGAAAATATTATTGCTGTCAGTATTACTACTATGATATCTGGAAGACCATTTTCTTCAAGCTTCTACAAAGATATCCTTTTACTCTTTAGGAATATTATCATTGATGCCTAATACTACTTTTGAAAATAGGATTATAATATATTTCTTACATCTGTCTTTACCGAATGTCTGACTTATGCTCCTGGATTTGTATACATAGTCTCTTCTGCGTTGTATTTCTTTAGTTGCTGGTAGGCCATGAATAATGGAACAAATATTATTTTCTTAGGGAACTGGTTCTTGTTTTACCCTCTAAGCTTTAGTGGTGGAAAAAAACAGAATAAAAAGAGTGTGTGCTTATAGCAAAGCTCCAAATCTGTCTAAAGGTTACATTTCTTTTTTGTCAGCTTGCATTAATATAATCTAAGTCATTTTCAGTAATGAATGTGTGATTAAAGGTTATCCATATAGCTAAATAGCTGTTATTACCATGTGCCACTTTAGTAACTTTATAATTTGTCAACTCTGTATACAAACAGACAGTTTACAAATAAGAATTTTCACTTCCATAGCTAAAATCGTAAATCAATAGCAGTTGTTCCAGGGTTGGT
Organism: Megaceryle torquata; assembly: GCA_024611175.1. Lineage (NCBI taxonomy): Eukaryota > Metazoa > Chordata > Aves > Coraciiformes > Cerylidae > Megaceryle > Megaceryle torquata. Next base: position 3,931 of record JANIJG010004580.1, on the reverse strand, counting down.
CCAGCTGCTTATCACTCACCTAATAGTCCAAATTACCTTTACACATATCCAATGTCCTAGGTTAGAAAGTAGTTCTCTGCTGCCTATACATTAAACCACTGAAATGTAAATTTAAGACTCATCATTTCTTGTATGCATGATTCCTGGTACTGCCTGCTTCTAAAACAACTGAGTTTCTCCATTGCTTGGTGTTTCTGGTGGTACAAGATACTGTTGTATGCAGTTCTGTGTATACTACTTTGTGTAACAATTATCAATTTGCCAGCATTACAGATCAAGATCATTTCACATACAGAACTGGAGTGACCATCCTGGGATGTAGTCCAGTTCCTTGAAGCTGAAACTAAGATCAGCTCTTTCTAATAAACTTCCAATGAAAACTTCCTAAAAAATGTCAATGACCAGTTTGAACCTATTTGTTCTTATCCCACCTTTATGTTTCCTCTGATTCTTTCTTTTTCTTCTGTCATTTAGCCTTGCTACGTTATAAAAGCCAGTTGTGCTCCCTTCTCAGACTTTAGTTGTCTCATCTGAGTTCACCAAACTCTTCTAACTTTATATTTTATACGTTTTTATTTTCTTTCCTAAAAAAAAAAAAAAAAAATAAAAAAAAAAATAAAAAAAAAAAAATTAGCTAAAATTTTGAACAGCAGAATACTGAGTCTTCCACTTGTCTAGTGACAGCCTTTATCTCCAGGACAGTACTTTGAAGTTATCCCAACTTTAAGTGGGTATTGGATGAAATGATGTCCAAAGGTCATTCCAACCTAAACTATTCTATGATTATTCCTCCTTCATCTCAATAGAAAATAATTTGTTCAACACATCTATTAAATTTGGCTTTTAAAATGTACACCTCAAATAATTTTTAATCTTCCCTTAAAAAGGATCAATAAAATCTTCCTGTTCCCTGCAAAATATTCTCCTGTTCATGACAATGTTTCATGTCCACACATCTGGTGGAGAATACAGAAATAAAAGACAGTATAAAAGTAGAGATGACTACCATGCAGTCTGCTCAATGTCAAAATTCAGACCATGTATTAACATTAAGAATATTCTTTGTTAGTTACAGGAGATTTCTCACCACTATGTCAGCACAGCAGAAGTTTGCTCCCGGTTCAAACAGGCATAAGCTGCAGGAAAGGGAACAGCAAAATTATCAGCTAAGTAAAAAGGAGAAACATCCTGGCTCTGTGTTTTCTTTTGTGCAAGGGGAGAAGCAATAGAAAGAAAAGGAGAGAGTTATTTATATAGAAAGAGGCAAAGGTGAAGAGCCCTGAAGGGGTTTCTTGGAAGGAGCTGAGTGAAGCTATTGTGAAGAGGCTGTAGGGGAGAGGAACTGGGAAGAGCTGTGATGTGTGATTTCACACAGTGACAGGCTGCATGTGTGTTAGGAGTTTCCTGTGTGGAATGTGCTTTCTTCAAGGTAGAGGCTACCTGGCTCATGTCTGCATTATTTCCCTAGGGAAGTGCTGAACTCAAAATGAATCATCCCTCAAAACCTAAAGAAACTCACTTCCTTATTAGTTATCAAGGACAACACAAAACAAATATCGTAGCTGAAATAGTGATATAAAAATGTGGTCACACTTAAATTTGCCTAAAACCTAATTTACCTAAAACAATGGTCAGCATGAGGCACTTGGCTTGATCTGCCTGTTAAGGATTACATCGTGTACGGAAGGGGTATCCTTGTGCAGTTTGTCTGTAATAAGAAGATGAGGAGATTTGTGTTGCTAGTGGGGTTTTACCTGATGTAGCAGTTAGATATCCCAGGGCAAAAATATTGCAGTATCTTCATGCACAGAAGTGGGCTTCCTTAAAAAAATTGGATTTATACTGCACCATATTTCTTCAGAAATCAATGTTCTGATATCAAAGGTCTAAACCAAAAAGGTATTGAAAAAGTGGTTTGTAATGCTTATTTTTAGGTGACTGTCTCCATGCATTCATTCATGGTTTAGATTGAGTTACTCTAGTGTTCATACAATGCGTAGGGATCTATGTTCCTAAGAATAGAATCAATCTCAATTCATTGAATATTTCTTACCCGACATCAAGATGTTGGTTAAAATGTTTAAGGTGCCTTATATGAAATTCAGTCTCACCTCAGTACCTTTTTCTGTTCCACTGAGAAATATTTTCCTCTTGTTGGTATTGCTGTCTTGCACTATTTCTCTGAAGCCATCTTTCAAAACATGGTGCAAAGAGAAGGTAGTTGTGGTGGCATTGTTTATAATGGAGTTATTTAACTAAAATACTTAATTGTTTTCTGTAAGGATTGAGGCTTCATAGGAAAGACAGGGACTAGCCTGATGGTTACACTCAACTTAGTGCTTTTACTCCTTACAAGTGAATAAAAGAGGATTATATCTAGTTTTATCATGTTGTGCATGAGGGCTTTAATAATCAAACTATTGGGGTAAGAGGGAGCGGAGAACAAGCTAGACCTTATTTTATCTTTCATAGTGTTGTGTTGTTTTCTTTAAAGCATGACAACCATTTCTATATTTTCTGTGCAGTGCTGTCTGTAAGGCATGCTTGAAGAATACAGTTTTATGGATACTGATAGGTTGCATTGTGATTTAGGCACCAAATTGCTTAGTTGCCTCAAGGCAGAGATGATTCTACCTCTCCACTATAGCATTTCTCTAATATGCAATTTTGGGTTTATTTCTTGAATACTTAAGTTCCTTCTAAATATTATTTCAGATGCTTGTTTGGTTTGGATCGGATCCAGATATCAGCACTGGGACTGAAGAAAGGCACTAGTACACTACTATGTAAACTGCTACACTGTGGAGAAGAAACAAAACACAAAATTTAAGGAAGGCTGAGGGGCGGCCTCATTGATGTCTAAAGCTTCCTGGGGGGCGGGGCAAGTGGAGAGAGGGAGGTGCTAATTTCTTCTCCCTGGGATCCAGTGACAGGACACATGAAAGCTGTTCAAAGCTGTGCCAGGGGAGGCTTAGACTGGACAGTAGGAAGCATTCTTTACCTAGAGGGTTGTCAAACACCAGAGCAGGCTCCCTAGAGAGATGGTGAATGTCCCAGGCCTGTCCGTGTTTATGAGGCATTTGGACAATGCCCTTGACAATACGCTTAAACTTTTGCCTGAAGTGGTCAGGCTGTTGGACTAGATGACTGTTGTAGGTGCCTTCCAACTGAAATATCCTATCCTATCCTATTGTAAATATGTGCCTGCTGAGGCAGTTCAGTTTTGGAAGTGAGCTACTTTCTCAAATAAAAATAAGTTTGAAGCGAACAGGATGAACTAATGTTATTACTTTAGAAGAAATTCAGGCCTAAGCTTATTCCTTCTTTTTGTAAAACATCATTCTTTTTCTTGATTAATTAAGGGAAATTACAAAATGAAGTAACTTGATTTGGTTTTAGCTTCTCTAAATAAGAATAAAAGAATGATTGTATTGATTCAGAGTCAGGGTTTGTCTAGCCCAGTATCCTGTCTGGGATATGCAGGCACCAAAACTGGACACAAAGGGAAGAGTGAGAATAGGGCAATCATATAATACTTTATGTGTAAAGTACTTTAAACTACCAAGTTTGAAGTTAAATAAAATATAACAAGTATTTGCATGTGTTGCCCTGCAAATTTCTTTTCTTTGGAATGGCAGAGCTTCGCAGGCTTCTGCTGTCAAAGGATTCTCTGTCTTCACTGCCACACCAGTAACTATCTGCAGCACTGAAACTAAAGGAAACTGACTGGTATGGCAAGCTAAGTAGCCAGAGTTTTGTTTCTAGGTGACTTAAGTTAAATAAAAATTTCAGTAAGTGTTTTTTGGGGTTTGGTATGCGCGAAGTTAATTCAGTAAAAAAAAAAAAAAAAAAAAAAAAAAAAAAAAAAAAAAAAAAAAAAAAAAAAAACATAATTAAATAGAAACAATTATAATTTTACAAAAAGAAAAGA
>JANIJG010004579.1:0-28722 GCA_024611175.1 Megaceryle torquata | reverse complement strand
TATCATCCTTTGGAGATCAGCCCATGATCACATCGGACACTTGCTTGCGTCAGCAACATGACTTCCTCCTTTTCCATAAAAAAAGCCACATATACTACCCTCCCTACCCCTTTCACATTCTTTCCCTGCACCCATACATCCGTTGGAAAAGACATGAAACTTAACTGTGAAAAACAAGTAGTGACAAACATGTTTTATCCCACTTCAAAAGCTGTTGCAACTCACAGTAGACAGATTATTAATTATTTCTAGACAAATTTCTGTTCAGTTTGATCTCTTTTTCCATATGTTATTTCCTGGCTTATTTCCCCATTCTTGTATTACCAAGGAGAGGACATCCGTTTTGAACTGTGTCCACAAAGGCTACCTGCGAGTTATCTTTCACTCTTTAAACACCTAAATTTTACTAATAACCACAGCAGACTTAGAACTTAGATTCAATGATCATTACACTCTCAGTTTACAGACACATCTTGGCTGTATAGTATTACATATTTAGCACACATGGTTCAGTATGAGACTGACCCTTATTACACAGCATTAACCTGATCAACTGACTGGAATGAAAGCAGAGATGATGTGCCCTGGGCTACTGAAGGCAATACATAATTTGGCAACATTGCACGACTTAATGTTTGGCAGGTTTTTTTCCCTACTTCCCCTCCACACCTGTCATATAAAGTCTATATTTAATTACAACTCACCTACTGGTTCCAGTGTCAGTAAGGGTTACCTTTCTAGATTTGTCTCCTTATGAATACACTTGAGCAACAAAAGGAACACCTGATTAAGTGGAGAGCAGAAATGCCCTTAAGCTTGTGACTGCTGACAAAAGGGAGCAGGGGTTATAAAACCTCTTGTTGTCTCTAACATTATGACAGCCAGTCCCCAATTTGGCTTTATTCATACATGTGATGTAGGGATAAAAGCACTGTTTGATGAAGACTCTGTAAATTGACTTATCCTTGGACACTTCAGGACCTGAAGTATCTGAATGGGAACCTCAATGGTCTGAAATGATGTTCAACCCTGTATTTCCTGGGTAAGTATGCAGAGACCTGTTTCTCTTCACAAAGGTTTTAATTAATAACATTATAATTCCTCAAAGAGTTGCTAGGGCACACCTGCAAGTACAATCAGCTTCAGATATCTCAGGAAGGCAAATATTCTTCACACTCCATTTAAAATGGGGGGGGGATGTCTGCTTTCTTCCCCCTGCCCCCCCCCAACATACAGTTGCAGTTAAAGCAGCATGAAGAAGTAGGGGGGTTTGTTGCCCAAAGGACTATTAAACTGCTATTACAGTGATGCATGCTATGCCCCAGAAACGCTAACCCCAAAGTAGTAACATGTTTTTCTACTAAACACAGCAGACAAAGACCTAGTGGTCAGCTGTAAGACACAGAATGCTTGCTGAATGCTTCCTACTTTGCAAGTTCCCTTAGTTGTAAAATTTCCCTTTTTCTTTTGCATTGCTCAATCTCTCAAGTCAGACAATGTGCACTGAAACCAAGGCTGTAACATCCCTGTGAATTTAAACTTTTTTAAAATTTGTACAGCAACAGAAAATATTTTAATAAGACTGCATTCTTCAGAAATAATGAAAGCTGAGCCATATATTCTGGTTTATGCCCCATACAGCACAGCACCCAATTCAAAGCTAACAACTGCATGATTTTCTGAGAATCCTTTTCACCACTGGTTAGGAGGACTCTATCAGGCCTACATTAACTTCTATCAGGCCTTCCTAACCACTGTTCCACAATCTATAACTACCTGCACATTACATTTTGGGTGGGGTTTTTTGGATTGTTTTTAACATATATCCCCTACTAGCCTGGCTCCTTTATGTGGCTCATAATACTGACAGCTTGTACAAGCAATGACTATTACACCACATGCTATCAGAGGCAAAGAGCACCACGTTTAGCAACAAGAATATAATCCAGCTCATTATCATGACATGAGCTGGTAAGATAACCTAATTATCATTTCTTATGTTGTTTCTTAAAGCATGAAGGGAAATCTATACCCTTGAGTCACGAAAAAAATATGGTGCCTACATTTTAAATCTAGTGACAAGTGAATAGAAGTGCACAGATTGAAAATGTTCTTACAAGTCACTATAAATAACAGACTGATAAAACATTTGAACAACTAGATTACTAATAGTGTTTACTTACATATAATGAAGAGTGAGAAAAATATAGGACTACTTTCATGGTTACAAATTAAGAGTTAAAATACCGCATTTGTGCCTTTCAGCATTATTCATGAAAAGGGAAATGGTACATAAAAAAACGTATACAAAAAGTTGGAGTACACATCTCTTAAACAAAACACATAATCAGTCTTTAGTTCTTATTTCCCAGTGACAGGACATGGGGCAACAGGCACAAACTAGAACACAAGAAGTTCCATCTGAGAACATCAGGAGAAACTTCTACTGTGAGGGTGACCGAGAACCATTAACAGGCTGCCCAGAGGCACTGTGGAGTCTCCTTCTCTTGAAGCTTTCAAAACCTCCTTGGTCATGTTCCTGTGCAACCTGATGTAGGTGACTGCTTTAGCTAGGGGATTGGACTAGATATCTCCAGAGGTCTCTTTCAACCCCTACTATTCTGTGATTCTGTGAAGGAATGACATCAGCAAGAAACTGAAATTTGACCTGATGTTTTTGCAACCTCAGCCACATAAGGAAGATACCAGACTGTAGAGCTTTTTTTTATTATTTGTTTATTTTATTCATAGAATCATAGAATGTGGTTAAAAACATGCTTGAGTACAAACAAGACAGAAAAAAATAGGACTTCCTCTTCCAGAGCTCAGTAGTTGTGCAGAGCTGACAAAGTAAAAGGAAACAACACTGCCAGTTTTATATAAAAATTAATTCCTTATTATTCTGCTATTTTTATGCAGCTGCTTCTCAGAGCTTTATTAATACAACTTTCAAACTTTGCACTTAAAAATCTTCGTTCAACATTTGAAAGAGGTAAATGATGTGTAATATTTATTTTAATATTTTCCTTTTAAGTTACTGAAACCTATTTACAAATTCAAAATGCCTTTTCTTTGAAAAACTATGCAGGACTATAATATAAAAACAAATAACTGTAATTAAAATGGTCTAAAATTCAAAATGCTGTACTATAAAGTAAGGTCTTAATCTAGACTATGCAAATATTTAGACACCATATTGTATTAAGAACTGAAATACAGATTCACAGACAAGGAAAGTAAGTCAAATACCTTTAGCCTCCAATTATCTCCTACTTCTGTTTTGATCCTGTTCAGCCAATTATCATCAAAGTAAGCTGGATCTCTGAAACAGAAAAAAATTTACACTATTAAAAACAGGTTACAGAAACTGTGAGGATACCTCAGTAATTAAGCCCCTATCTGAGGCTGAGGTTATTTAAATGACTACCTCTATATCCAACACATGGCCTGGATATAACAGTTCAGAATCCTGTTACTAGTCACTTTCCTAAAGCCTTGCACTCTCTTGACAAGACAGCTTCATTTGTGTGCCATGAGTAGCTAACAGTTTAGAGGACAATGTTGTAATTAGAATGGATTTTGACAGCTTTTGCCTCTCAGTAGTTCTTCTGATTTATCAGCTTGTATAGTATTTGCTTGCATAGCCTGAAAGTATTACAAAAATTACTTCTCCATATATTATGGATCCCTTCTACTATACACTGCTTAAAACTCTTTAACTTCTAAATAGGAAACTTGAGACTAAACAATGCCTATGCTGTCTTCAGACAGTGAGAAGTTTAAAAGTATCACTGAAGTATTTACTAATTAGAACATACTTTACTATTTCATCTACCAAACACTATGTTTTTGCAAATGTCTTTTCACGATAACCCTAGACAAATCTTTCTGTGAACACCTTTCCTTAAGTATTTCTATCTTCTGCACTTTCAACAAGGCAATCAAGGTAAGGAACAGAAAGAACAGCTACATCTTGTAGAGCATACTTCTATTTCTATAACCTTCTCCCCTTTCTTCCTTTCTCACTAGCACCTTCCATAAGTTGTTTCTTAAAGATAAATCCCAAGACTTTTGTCCCCAAGTTCCGAGATCATCTAAAAGCCTAACACTTACTTTTCACTTAGGGAAAATTTTCCTTACATCATACAGAAGTTCTGAAAATGCTATGATAGTGTGGCATGCGGGATAGAGTTCCACGCAAAGTATACCGATTTCTGGACTCCTAGTGCTGCATTTGCCACTGAGCACTATTAGATTTACTGCAGTATCCTCTACAGATAGATAGAAAGGTTTTGTTGGGGTTTTTTTAAGGGCAAGATGCCAGGAGATTTTTTGACAAAACCTCAAGAAAACTATGAACGTGTCTGGAGATTCAAGTGACATCTACATTATATAAGCTGTAAACCAGCAATTACATCAGTTATTAGTTATATTAAGGCACAGACTTTGTGGCCATATTTTGTACCTCATGCACAGTTCTCCTGTGCTCCACCTTCTCCCACAACATTTTCTTCATAATGCATCAAAGTCTGCAAGCAGCCCAGCAATAGAGAGAGATCACACACAGCAGTGGTGCTCTACTGACACATTCCAATTGCTATTTTTACACATTCTGTTACAGACTCTGTTAAAGGTTACAGCATATTTCCCTTCTCCTGACATCCACAAACATATATCTGGAAGAACAACTTTAATTACTGATTAAGTTGATAACTCCAAATTACTCCCATTCAAGAAGACTATAGCAGAGATGACAATCTTACAACTATGAAACAGGAAAAGTAATGTCTTATCCAGAGTATCACCAGGCTTTGAAACATTAGTTTTCAAATAGCTTTCAAAAGCCTCTGCCCTCAGAAGATGGGTAAACCTAAGAATTAAATTGATTTGAATATATACAAGATCTGCTAGAGATGAAGGCAGATGGCATTCACCTTTTACATGCAACAAATGACTCACCTTGCAAAATGTCTTTATTTCTCTAACTTTCACTCAATCACAGCAAAATCAATCTAGACACTAAAAAAATAAAATAATAATAAAAAAAGAGTGGGAGACCCATGTAGCCTCACTTGGTTCCTTTTGAGGTGTAGAGTTCAAAAAAGCACCCTCATATCTTTCAGATGGGTCTTCTGGGAATTGCCAACAGCCAAGTGGACAACCTTTTACACTGGATAACTTTCCAGGTTTATTTATCTATCAGCTGACTGCTGTCTAGTATCTAAGTAGTACCATAGATAACTCTGACTTTTCAGAGCACAAGATACTTAAGCTGTTGTTAATACTGTATCAGTTCATGTGATGTTGTTTTCAGCAGTGCTCATTTATACCATCACCATCTTATTTTACATGCAAATTTTCCCTTATTTAAGTAATTATCTTTCCACATCATAGATGCCAAAAGACAGAAATATTCTCCTGAAGAAAACCAACCCACAGAGTATGTAGTATAACTCATGATTATTACTCATATTAACAGTGGTACAGTAAGCTGCTTTAAGAAATGCCTGTTTACAAAAATTTCCCTCCCCCAGTGATATAAAAAAGCATGGCTTTTGTGTGCTGCATTTGTTAAAACATGCAAAATATAATACAACAAATTAATAATTCATTAAGTGGGGAACAATGCAGAGATAACAAATGAAAATATATACAACCTCTTACATTTACCAAGGCAGTATGGCAGACAAAGGAGGAATTAAGAGGGACACCTGGTACTAGACAGTGTCCAGAGTGGGATGAAAAGAAAGAATTAAAACCATACTATAAAATAGGGAATTAAGCTGTTCTAGGAATACCAGTGGACAGAGACAACCCAAGTAACATCAGTGAAGGCTACAAAATGAAAAATAAGATGAAGAAAGAAAGATGCAATTCAGAAGCAAGTTATAACACTTATCTGCTCTAAACAGCATAAGCTACACAATTTTAGGCAGTCTACTCATACGCAGTTCAAACATTTTCTTTTGCTTCCAGTAGTTACTCCTGTAAGATAATCAACAACACTGATTGTGTACATGTGTCCTATCTTACTATATTTCATACTAGTTCTAGTCAGGGACCAGTAACCTTCATATCTGAACAAAATTAGCAGTGCATCTTACAGAATAATACAAAAAAAAGCTAAAGCATAGGTCGAATTTCTTCCCCTGAGGTAATAGCTATCAGCAGTAGAGAATTCCATTCAATGGCACTTCAACTTAAGTTCAAAGGTTTTATAATAAAGTGTCCTTTCTGGACTCACATGTTTATTAACAACTGAATCAGTAAGTAAAATACTCATGCTTGGTTACATAGAACATGCTTCTGACATTTTATATCACACACTACATCAGTGAAAAGCTTCTGAAGGTGTCAGTAATTCCCTCTGTACTACTTTCTCACAGCCTCTTCCAGCAGTTTTATGACAGAAAATTCTGCTACGTGAGTTTCTACTTCTCATGAATGGCCCTTACTGACAAATGTACTGTGAAATTGAGCACAAAAATACTGAGAACAACGTACAAAATATTGAGAACAATGGAAGGAGCTGCTGGCCCCTTCTGCACACTTGACACAAGTGTTTTAGTTTATCAGATGAATAAGCAGTATTCTTCCTTTTTTTCTTTTACTGACAACAAATCCTACAGTTCTGTGTCACAGAAATTTTCTCTATAACTAAAGTAACTAATTTCCTGAACTAGGGATCTCTTTGAAACTGTTCCGCATCATAAACTACTGTCCTAAGTGCGTTTTGTTTGCCATTATCTCCTGCCTTCATAATGGACTCTTTCTATGAAGGTGGAGGTCAAAAAAAGAAAAAAAGACAGAATAGAGTTCAGACTTCTAAACTTTAAAGATTTTAGGGAGAAATACAATCCTTCCTCTCCTATGGAAATACATCCAGATCACTGGATCACTCCAACATCTTTCAATTTTCATCAATGCTATACCTCACTTAATTTGAGTTCTTCACTGATTGCATTTTCTTTATTCATAGTTAACTCTCTCTACTTTTTTTTAAATTCTAACTGGATATATTAATGTTCTCTTCCAATTATTTTTTAAACATTAATTAATTTACAAAAGGAAAAGTTCTGATACACCCAAAATCTGTCAGCTTCCCCTTCACTATTGGTCTCAAAGAACACATCTTGATGAAGAACCCTAAATGGGAGGCAGCTATACTGACAGACACCCAAATTTCAAGGAACATTCATTACAAAAACAGTACTTTACCTGTATCGATGAAATAAGAGTAACAACATCTAAGCTTTGTCTCTCTAGTCAAGACAATACATTTGTCCCTTGAAGATTAACTTGAGAGATTTCACATTAAAGCTACAACTGTTCAAGTTTTCACTGCAAAGGACATTTTTCTTTGCTATTTAAAGTTACGCATAACTTTTTCAAATAACCTCAGGCACCCAGCTGTATTGCCTGTACATTTCTACACCTTTTTCATGGTGGTTGTACTTGGGACAGAGAGGGAACCAGTGCTGCCAAGGAAAAGAACAGTGGACTAGAAAAGCCTGACCTAAATTTGCTTAATATTGTTGAACATTTCCCAATTCCTGACTAAGTATTCTTCCTGTGATATCTGTCTGAAGAAGCAAAAGAACTATTTCACTTCCAGTGTTGAGTATTTGTTTTCAAGAAAATACTGAAACTAGCTTTGTCAACATGCTCCTGATCAGAAGTCAACTATACAAACACTGATCTCTGTACTTGCCCTATGTTCCCATTTCTCATGCCCAAGGAAACAATGTTTGCGTGTTCTGTAACACTTGGTATCTACTTCAAAAATCAAATGGAGTAATCTTCTGTTATAAAAAAAAAAATCAACCACCCAATAATACAATAATATTTTCCCTCAATAATTGTTAAAATGTTATAATTCCTGTTTTACAATCAACATGCTGCTGCACTTCAAATTTTATCTCCAAGGAATGAAGTCCAGATTTAGCCATATTATTGTTAAATCTCTGCATAAGAATTAATGTATTCATTGCACAAGTGTATGCAAAATGGTAAAACTGAAGCACAACTATCATAAGAAAGCCAAATACTTATTTTATCAGGTTCAAATTATTACCTAGGGCATAGCAAAAGAATGTTTCTTAGCTGATCGTTATTACATAAAAACTGGGAAAACTAAAGAATTCCTGCATTCAGTGTCAGCATGCCAACTGCTACTAGAAAGGTTTTAAAGTCATGCTATAGAGATGAAATATTTGTATTGTAGATCTCTTTTTAAAACAGTAGTTCATCAGCTGGAAACAGTATCTGGGAAGAATTTTCCTTTGCTAATATCAAGGCAGAGAGACAGTATTTCAAGTCATGGCGATACCAGGCTAAAATAGTCAGTAAGGCTATTGAGGGGGCTTTGACACTGAAATTTCATTTTGATTTGTATCAAGACATGTTATGATTATGACTAATTCTGATTAGTCTTTGAATGGTGCAGTCCTTACAGAGTTAACTTATTGATAGGCCAACAGTTGATAAGTGGAACCTGTACCTTACAGAAGAAATTCAAGACAGATAAGTATCCCTATTAAATGTCACAATTACATTTATTTCTAAATGCTCTGAAAACAGATTCACAGATGATTACACTGAAATTCTGACCTACTATAAAGTTTACTGAGCACACCATTTATATGGCCACAAACTTTTTATATTCCAGCATGTGAAAAACTGATGAAATCTTTCCACTCAAAAAAAAAAAAAATCACAGTATCCAATTTATGTTGTATTTACCTTCACACTTGTAAGTTTTCTGAAGTCTGAACACCGAATTTACAAGCGAGTCGATTTAAACAGTGGGTTGGAAAATCCATTTCTACTGGGGTGGGCAGGTGGTGTGTCATTTTTCTGGTACACAAAAGATACTAAAACAGTGGAAAGTCTGAGCTGGTGCTGGCAGCAGGGTTTTGGTTTCTGTGACCATAGAACCCTCTTTGAGAATCAAGGACTGCTTGGAAGAGATGGGATCCAACTGACTATGGTGGGCAGAAGCATCTCTGTCAACAGATTGGCCAAGCTGGTAAGAACAGTTTTAAACAAGGAACAACAGAGGAAGGAAAAAACAACCAAACATCAAGCAACAAAGTGAAGGACTCTGGCAAACAAAGTATGTGGGATGATGCGAACAAGAGATACCTCTCAGGCAACAAAACAGGGCTAAGTGAGGTCACACTAAGCATGTGTACAAAAATAAGGAAAGACCAACAGAAAAACACTGGAGTAAAAACTCTCATTCTTGGGATCAGCAAAACTGGATGCACATGTGAAGTGCCTGTGCACTAATGCACGGAGAACAAACAGGAGAAAACAGAGCTCTGTGTGTAGTTACAAGGCCATATAGTCTCACTGAAATCACAAAGATGGGGCAGGATAACACACGACAAGGTTGCTGCCATAAATAAGTACAGGCTTTTTAAGAAGCACACGCTAGGAAGGCTGTGACAGGGAGATGCCCTTTATGCGAGAGAACAGCAAGAATGCGTAAACTCTGCCTTGGGATGGATAATGAGCCAGCTGAGCAATTGAGTCAGGATGACCAGGCAGATCAACATAGGTGACTTTATCACAGATGCCCACTACAAACTGCTGGATCACGATAACATCCTCATGGACAAACTGATGAAGCATGGCCTAGGTAGGTGAATAGTGAGGTAGGTGGAAAATGTTGAACCACCAGGCTCAAAGGGTCATGAGTAGCAGCTTTAAGTCCAGCTGGAGGCCAAGAGTAGCAGCATATGCAAGGAATCAACACTATTAAACACCTTTAACATTAACCTAAAAGATGGAACAGCATATAGTTTTTCATATAATACAAAACGGGAAGGAGTATTTGATACACCTGACAGTTGTGCTGCCATTTGGAAGGACATGAAATGGGCTAACAGAAACTTAATGTGTTTCAGCAAAGGTAAGTGCAAACCCCATGCACCCATATACGCTGGGCGTCAGCTGGTTGAAAGCAGCGTTTCAGAAAAGCAGCTTGGTAGAAACCAGCAATGTATCCTTGTAGCAAAGAAGGCCACCACATACTGGGGTGCATTGGAAAAGCATTGCTAGAATGCCATGGGAAATACTACTCAGCTCTGGTAAGACCTCATCTGAAGTTCTGTGTCCTGGGTTCCCCTGGATGATATAGACCTGGATGTAAAAGGAAGCTCAGCAAAGGGCAATTAAGATGATTAACAGATTGAAGCATCTGTCATACATGGTGAGACTGTGCAAGCTGTGTCTATTCAACCTCAAGAAGAGAAGTGGGATCTTAGCAGTCCTGTGTATAAATACCTGATGGCTCCTTCTTTATACACTCACATAATCTTCTCAGTGGTGTCCAGAGAACAGACAAAGGTGGTAGACACAAACTGAAAGACAGATACTTCCATCTGAGCATAAAATAAAAACCTCCCAGCTTTTTGTTTGGTTGTTTTGGTAATTTTTTTCAGTTTGTTATTTTGGGGGTTGGTTTTTTTTGTTTCACTTTTATTTTTTTAAACCATGAGAGGAATTAAATATTGGAACAGGTAGTCCAGGGGGGTTGTGGAATCTCCATCATTCCATATACTCAGAATCTGACTGGACACAATCCTGGAGCAACTTGCTTTAACAGATTCTGCCTTGAGCAGGTGAGTTAAATTAAACACTCCAGAGATGCCCTTCAATCTCTATTTTATGATTGATGCAAGCCAGAACTATAACAGAAGGTGTTCCTATCTATTCTGTACCTGTCCAGTATTAATTCTCGAGAGATTAAACAGAAAATACTTCATTCTGCATTTACTCTCAAGATGGTACCCTCTTCACATTAAAAGGAACAAAGCATATCCTTTTTAAAAACAGGTCCATAGGAACTGGTATGCTCAATTTGGACTGCTGACGTTGGTAAATGTTACTTAAGTTTCTAATGAACAATAAAAAGTTCTGTTTCCGTGGGAATAGGTAATTCTGCATAGTGCTACAGTTATGATGTATACCTGTAGTCTCCACAAACATGCCAGATTACACCGAGATGTTTAACACATTTTGTCCTATTTTATCCTAAGGTTCAAAATAAAAACATTATCTAGAGAAACAGGTATTACTCCTTCACTTGCTTTCAAGAACATAGTATCTTTGCAAACAGTTAAATTGACAGTTCCATTAGGTTTATCACAGAATTGTACTGCATGTGACATTATCAAATTACTGATATACTGACTATAATTTCAAACCATAATCAGGGCCAATACCTTGCACTGCTTCCAACTTTTTTAAAGTTGGAATTTGTAAACATAGTTTTAATCCAATTTACTTTCTAGGAAACTCACACCTAAATACCTGCCTAAAACAAAACTGTTGTGGGTTTTTTGGGGTTGTTTTTTTTTGTTTGTTTTTTTAAGATAGTTATCTGAAAACTATAGACAAAAAAGTTACATATTAGTCATGTTCTAGATTAAGGCACTGTCTAAGCATGGGAAAAGCTACATTCTTCCCTAATACCAGATAACTTTGAACTGAAATAGACAAATACTGAAAAAAAAAAACCAAAACCAAACAAACAGATAAGAAAAACTGCATTTAATTCATTAAGCAAGCAATTTCTTACATTTTTTGAAGAACCTGGGCCATCACAACCCCATTTGTTAAATCTTCCACGGTCTGGCATGGTGCCTCAACATTAAATGTCTGGATCTGTGGGAGAAAGGAAAAGGTTATTTTCTTTTACTTCAATGTTAAGGGATTTTCAAAAGGAAAAAAAAATTCTACCAAATAGCAAACAGAACAGAGTAAATCCCTCATGTTTGGTGTACATCTTAGGAATTAAGAAGCTTTGGACTTCTTAGCAATCAAAGAAATTAACTCTTAGCTTCGTTTTCAAAAAAACTTGTAAACTTTGCTACAAATAACAGTATACTTTCTCCAAAAGGCAAATTTTCTACATTTTCTAATTTGTAAAGTTACTTGGCCTTCTGTTCTTCCATTCAAATACTTTCAGAACATCCATTCAAGTACGCTCTCAACTAACATACATAAGCTTTTAGAAGTAACACTGATCACACAAACTCTCATAGGCTCCCCACAACAAGAGACACAGATACTCCAAATTTAACTATTCAGGTGAAAGAAGAGAGCAATGCTGCTAAAACCAGCAGGTCTATGCACTATAAGTATTCTGAATATTTTGGGGGTGTTCCATTAACACAGTGACATACAGTACGGTTCATAATGGCAAACATCTGGTCTTGGATGGAAGCTAAGACTCAAAAATTATGCTATTCTGAAGGACAATGACAAGGACCACAGGAAGAAGCTGTCTGATGACAGATTACTTAAAGTTCATAACAAATTCCCCTCCATGGACTGCACACAGAACTAGAGAAAAATCTAAAATTAACTTTGAGGATGCTGTGTAATATTCTAGATTATAAAGGAGAAAAAAATCCAACTCATCCAAAGTAACAGCAAAAATATGCCATTAACTTCAGGAAGTGCAGTTAGTTAGATGAGTTATAGCTGCAAAGTAAAATCACTAAACAGAATTACTTCTGTTCTAATGCAGACCAGGATACTCCACCCCTTACTTCATACTGTTTACATCAGATCCCTAAGTCTCTCTCCCTTATTCCCTTTCTCTTCCCTTTGGGAAAGAAGAGAGGTTAATAGAGAGCAATCTGTCATTTGTCTCATGGGTGGCCCAGCCCTTAACCTCGACATCAATACACATAATTACTGTATAGCTTCTATTCATCAACTCCATTTTCACAGAGCAGACAGCCTATCTGAAACCCTACCCCTACCATATTATCAAATGTACAAATAAACAAGGCAAACTGCTTTTCTCCCTTCTCCCCTTGCTACGGAAAAATGCCTTTCAACTTCAGTCTTTTCAAATAGTCTTTGTTTTGATCATTTTAAGTGAACATTATTTTGAAAGGATGACATCAAAACTATTTTCACAAAATTTGGGTGCATGTCATCTGAAGGCTATCTACCTAAAGCTTTACACTATTACCCTCCTTGTAGGGAGGAGCATGAACTTATTTGTAGGAAACACTACTCATATGCACCAGGAATAAGAAAGTCTACAGCTGAAGCCTGCAGCTTCAGGCTACATAAGTGTTAGATATTATCAACCATTTTTTTTTTCTGAATTAATATACAATTATTAATGCTTTAGTGGTATTTGAAACACTAATGCTGTGCCAAGCTACTTCCCAAGAAATGCCCTCTAGATATATGTATCTTACAGTAATGACAATTCATATAACAGTGGGAAATTTTACATGTCCTTTTTTAAGAAGGCCCTCAAAAAAATGAGAAGCACAATATCCATAGTCTCATACCACCTTTGGAATGTCTATACCTTTGGGCTCTAGTGATAACATTTGACATTAATTTGGAGAATAAACACATAGGTGAATGTTCCTTTATCTTTCTCTGAAAGGGAAAAACCTAGCATTCAATCAGGAAATAAAACAGTAATCATGTATATGAAGAACCAAAAAAATTATCTCAGAGCATGCATGCTGAGCAAGTTCAACAGTGACCAACAAAGAGTCATGAATGATGTCCATGTTCCAAGAGTTTAAGAACAAATTACTGTGTAACACACAAAACATACAAAAGTGACTTCTACACTACAGATTCAGTAGATTTTCCTCTAGCTTGATCTGACTACCTAGAAAGCACAGCTCCTCAATTCTCCAGAGAATAAAGAAGCCATCAGAGATTTAAGACACTAGTTGAAAATTAGGGCTGGGGGTAAACAAAACACATGAAAGACCCCACTTAACAGGATATATCATCAAATTACTATTTTGTCAGGAAAAATTAAGTATAGTTTCTCAATCATAGCAATACTGTTCAAGGAACACAGAAACAATCCTGGGTCTGAATCCACGAACTCAGTTACACATTAATTAGGAAATACTTCGTAGCAGAAAAAGCTAGCATGTCACCATGGATGTTTATGCTTGAAGTTCAAGATGCTATAAGGACAAAATCCTCAAGAATAGAGAATGAAAACTTCTTTTTAATTTTGCATATTATACCTTTAAATAATGAAAATTTCAATCACCACTGCACAATAGCCAATTTGAAAACAATCACTTAAGAACTACTATTAGGGTTTTTCCAAAAACAAAGAAAAATGCCATTTTCAGATAAGCAATACAGACATTAAGGAGGTCTTAAAAAAAAAAAATCTGTTGCAGTCTGTTTGAATTCATTTTATATCTTGATATATGAAACACTTTCTTGATTAAATAAAAATGTGCACAAGAGATACCACAACACTGATGGGAGAAGAAAGGTTGTTAAGCATATTTCCATGAGACAGAAAAGCAAGATTCATACCTTCTGCTGTTTCATAACTATACTTATAATCATACTTCCCCAATACTTTAAACACAAAAAAAGGTCAGAACTGTCATTAAGACTCAGGTCACCAGTCTGAACTCTTTCTCCAGTCACACATGCAAGGTTGCCATTACATTATTTGTTTCTTCACATATTATAATTTTGTACTAAATATCTTTTCTGGCATAGGATAAGAGAAAACACAGCACAGTATTTCCATTATGATGTCAAATTTATGCTAAAAAAAGTCCCCAATTATTTAGCTCTTAAAGGGGCTATGTTTTTTTCATATCTTTCAGAGATATGAAAGTAACAAATTTTATTCAAAAAAACCTACAGCTTTACACATTTACCAAAGTAAAACTGCTATACCATTCTCAGGTGTTTCTGCAAAATGCTAAACCACTATAAGAAACAGTAGTGTTCATTTTCCAGACTAGAGAAGAATGATAATACTGTGCCACTGCAGAAGCTGAGTCCAGCTATGGAGACAAAGAAGCAAATACTTGTGTGTTCACCTCTAAACAGCTATTCAATTACAGCTGTTAAAACACTGTCCTTCCTGGAAAGACTGCTAGCTCGTCCTGCTGGGACTGCTCCTACTTCTTGAGTGTGTGAAACACTGTGCCCATTACCAGCTCCTCAAAGCTATAAATTAATTCACCTTCTGTGTCAAGATTCTTTTTCTCCACTTCTTCTACTGTCATATGGAGCCTTAACACCATGCCTGAAGGATAGGGTGACATTCAGAGGGGCCTCAATAAGCTTGAGAGGTGGACCCACATGAACCTCATGTGGTTCAACAAGGCCAAGTGCAAGGTCCTGCACGTGGGTCAGGGTAATCCTCAGTTATCAATAAAGGCTGGGGGATGAAGGGATTGAGAGCAACCCCACAGAGAAGGACTTGGGGGTACTGGTGCATGAAAAGCTCTACATGAGCCAATAATGTGCACTCACAGTCCAGAAAGCCAAATGTATCATGGGCTACACCAGAAGAAGCATGACAAGCACATTAAGGGAAGTGATTATGCTGCTCTACTCCATTCTGGTGAGATCTCACCTGGAGTACTGCGTCCAGCTCTGGAGTTCTCAGCACAAGAAAGCCATGAACCTGCTGGAGTGGGTTCACAGGAGGGCTATGAAGATGATGAGAGGACTGGAAAACTTCCCCTATGAAGACAGGCTGAGAGTGTTGGGGTTGTTCAGCCTGGAGAAGAGAAATAAGGCTCCAGGGAGACCTTACTGCAGCCCTTCAACACTTAAAGATGGGGACAGACTTTTAGTACAGACTATTGTGATAAAAGAAAGGTTAGTTTTAAACTAAAAGAGAGATACAGATTAGGTAAGGAAACTTTCCATGGTGAGGGTGGTTAAACACTGGAACAGGTTTCCCAAAGAGGTGGTAGATACCTCCATCCCTGGAAACATTCAAGGTTAGGTTGGACAGGGCTTTGAACAACCTGATCTAGTAGAATACATCCCTGATCACTGCAGGAAGGTTGAACTAGATCTTTAAGGGTCCCTTCCAACCCAAACCATTTTGAGTCTCAGACAGAGCCTGGGGGTTTTTAAAAAATGAGATAAAAAAATCACTTGTCCTAGTAGGCCTTCATATGTTCCATTAACTATCATGTAATTAGAAAAAAGGGTTCTATTTCATTTTATTAAATACTAATTCATACCGCTGATTCACACACCCATGAACATGAGTTGCCTATTTTTATACAAAGCATACAAATCTTACAATAAGGAGTACCAGCTGACTGTTTCTATGCAAGGGACTAAATAATTGCTGCAGGAAGTCACAACCTTTGGAAATCCAAGTATACAACTGGTGAGGATCTGTTAGCTACAGGGACAAGAGTATTTAATGAGTAATACTGGACAAATTCTCAGTTTTCAAATACAGAAGCTGAAGGTCAGGATGAAAGTTGTAATGGGGAATCCAGCATCTCATGAAGCTGGAGGAAAACAAAACAACCAAACACAAAACAAAAACAAATCAATCAAAACACACACACAATCCAAACCACACACCACACATTTTCCCCCACTCAAAGACCAAAAAAGCTCTTCAGTACCAACCACTTTTTAACACTATGAAAGTTAGTAGTTAATGAAAGGCCTGCTCTTTACAGCGTGATTATACACAGCTTGGGTTTTACTGCTGGTGCAGTTGCATAATAGACCTTTTACATATTCTTTTTTAATAATACCTGAAATCTTTATTAGAGGTTCTTACCAGATGAAACACCATGCGGTTACCTTTTGTGCAAGCAGAACAAAAGATAATGCCCTGTTTCCAAGTAGTTATTTATCAGAGCAAAGTACTCACCATCTAACGACCCTTTAGAATTACCTATTCATTATTTCCCTATTTTTGGGAACGACTATATACGTTTACAACTAGCTGCTGGGCAGTGCCTAGAACAATACTGTGTCACCACAAAAGAAAAAGATCACACAGCTAAAACAGGAAGAAGTGTCTAGAAGGAGTAAGAACAAGAAAGTATCCCGTTTCCCTGGGTTGGATCCAAATCACTACTCAAGCCATTAGCAATAATGTTTGAAAGAACAAACTGGCAGGGAAGATTAAGGAGCATCAGATACTCCTGTCCTCATACATTCTCCCAGTATTATCTATGAGATCTGCACTAAAATTTTACTCAGCTCCAATGCCTGGAAGACACCAGATCATAACATTTTTTTCAGGATATTAACTGATCTTGTGATACAGAAGGTTTTTATTCCTCAGATAACAAATTCTTGTATTAAGGCAGATCTGTCATAATGAGAACTGGATTCCTATCTCATAACCAGATCCTGTACTTCTGTACAACTTTAAGGTTTCTTCACACTTTTTTTTTTCCCCCTCCTTCCATTTGGTAGCACTGCTACCATCTTCTGCTTGGATAGTCACGTCATAAGCTATTTTTTCATGCCTTCCAAGACAGCAGCAGACTGCATGAAACAAACAAAGGGGACTGAGGCTCTCCAACAAAGTGTTATTCCAGGACATGAATTATTTTCATTAATTTCTCTCATTTTATATATACTGTGTTCAATCCCAAATACCCAAACATCTCAATGACATAAAAGATCTCAATCAAAAAAATTTTATTTCTACTTTAATTTTATAAACATTTATTTTGCAGAAACAGTGCAGAAAGTAGAACAGGTACTTTGACTATAGTTTACTTCCTAAAGGACTGTGATATGAGATAGCCATGGCAGCATAAACCAGTTATTACTGCAATATTTTGGCATTGCCACTAAACTGCTGCTAACTGAAGTGTTCAACACTTTGTTAACATGCAACACACAGTCTCAAGTCTGTATGGTGTTTGGTTTAACCGCTTCAGAAACATCCATGAGAAGACAAGATAATCTACCAGGTCATAGGGACAAGCTGAACATATTCCTGGTTTCAATTCAAAACCAATGAGCCAGCTGATGAAAAAGAATACTACACAGCATCTGTGATTAATGTAAAATGAAAATAAGATACATAATAGGACAGCCTCACACAGCACCATAAACCAACAGTTCTTTCAAAGGTATCATCTACTTAATGTTTTATTTAAAGGTATTAGTTACCATTGTTAGTTTCTCTTTTTTCTCGAAATACAAACAACTAAGTGCAAAACTGTCAAATATTACATCAATACACCCACAATTATAGGATACGTACATTCACACTCCACCAAGCACTAATGAACTTTAGAATCCCTACAAAATGCCTTTTTAAGGCTAGAAATATCTTCTCATGGAAGAAAACACAAATAGCAGGGTTTACAGAAGGTGAACCAATCACTGGCTTCCTCTGCTGATCCAAGTGCAAAAGTTTCCATCTTTACTACCCAACTGCTGACAAAATGTAATTAAAGTGATGTCACCTTAAAAGCAGGGTATCTCCTGTCTTCACCACTCTTTGGCTCACAGAAGCCTAGCTGATAATGCAACCCACAGAACTGGGATGCATGTAGTTTCACCGAAGGATTATGGAACTGTTCTCTAAAAGTAAGTGTTAAATACAAATAGCAGGACAGTATTTAATAAACAAAATCGATAAATCCCTCTTATCTTGAATGAAGGCTCCCAGGCTACTAGACACCAGAACAGTACCAGCTAAATGTGTCCAAACTGATCCATACTAAAATAAAGGACAGGTAGCAGTGCACAACTTCTCTTTGATGGCATAAGGCAAAGCAAAGTCCATTAACTTCTTGGCTAACGATTAGCCAGAAAAACTAAGTCCAAATTTATACATATTTCTAATATTTTTAAAAAATTAACATACATGACAGCTTTCCTCTTTCAAAACAAAGAAAAAGAAAAATAACTATTTAAAGCTCACAGCTCCATGCTCCTGCAGCTCTAAGTTAGTTGAAAAGTACTGTCTCTACTGATAAGTGGAATAAAGAACTCTCCTCCCAGGGCAGAGAAGAGGAATCCAAGAGCACTTCTACTGACATAGCATCCGCACACACTTTCTTATCAGTGTGGAAACATGGTCTTTCACAGGATCACAAAAGTAAGAAAGGCTTAACTAAGAGATAGGATTCAGAGAGACGGCAGACAGAAAGATTAATCTGACTAAATTTCAGATTTAGCAAATTCTAGAACAGGTAAAACAGATGTATAGCACACCACTAATTTTATCTTATCTTGCATTTCAACTCTTCTCCATTTCCAGGATTTACACTTCAGCAAACATTTTCCTGAATTTCGTGGAGAATATAGAGAACAAGATTTTCAGATGCCAACCAAATTCCATGATTCTTTAAGAAAAGTAGGAGGCACCACAGAATAGGCTGCCATCTTTTGGCATTACCCATAAGATAAAAATTGGCTAAACCATGCTGGAGTGATCAAGTACTCCTGTTTTTTTCATAACCATCAAAGGGGCAGTTGAATTGGTAAGACAACCATAATCTCTGTTTCAGTTAAATATAAACGTATTTCTACTTATTCATATTCTGATGTAAAACTATGGATACCTTACTACCATGACAAAAAAAGTAATCTGGAAATGTAGGAAAGGCTATAACTCATTTAATACTTTGCAACTCTGCAATTAATAAAATACAGATGCTCCTTTCTCAGATCTAATGCCCCCAAAATTTACATCACATAGGGTGTGAATACCCACTTCTTTAGTTTTAAGTATCTAAACTTAGCTACCATGAGAGATTTAGCTCTAAACAGTCAACAGGACTTCACAGAGCACACAAAGCACTACACTTCCAGTGTAGTGTACACTTGCAAAGAAGCTTGCAGCTAAATGGCATGAAAGAGCCCTACAAATTCTAGGGCTGAAGCACATAATCATCAGATTTACAATGCATCATTTTGTGCAATACTTGTTCCACTACATGCACCACTCCAAAAACACTTCCTGTGTGCACCCTGAAAAGCTGCCATCCCTTTGTGACCTCAGCTAGTCCACTGAAACACAACTCTAGCTTTGTATTCTTTCACAAGTTTTTGCCTGCTGCAGGCAGGAATGGAGTGGTGGCTGGGCTCCACATACTTTAAACTTAGAGAGCTTTTTCCTGCACCAAAACCTTCCTCCTCTTTTCCATGCAGTCTCTTGCTTATTATCCTGAATGAGTAAGTAACTTTTAAGAATGAGTAAGCACGTATGGCAAAGTAAAGCAGTCAGGAAAACAGCATATACATACACTGCAGGGAAGGAAACCACTACCAGTAGATTAAGGAAGGAGTTAATCCCTTTACCTTTCCTGTGTAGCAGGACCTGCCAGGCTGTTGGCAAGAAAAGCCACGAGAAGGACACTACTACTTTCTTCCCCTCATTCACAGCCACGCATTCCTGCCTTAACTTTGTGCTAGTGTTAGTTGCTGTGTGGCCAACAACCGCATTGTTTACTGGTTTTGTTTCTAATTAATGACTAGGACTTGCAAATTAAATAGATTAAGCAATCCTGGATTTAGGTACTGAAGCTGGAGGCAAACCAACATTAGTTAAGTCTTTCTAAACTATCACCGTATTTGAGAGTCCTCAGATCAGCCAAGAAGGCAGATAGCAGCAAGTGCAATTGAGTCTTGGGCACCTCTTCTCCCTCTCCTGCTCCAAAACTTGAAAGTCTGCAAATGCTTTACAGAAGTCAAATGCATTGCAGTAAAGATTTATGATAGTCCAGGAAGAACAGAATGCCAAAACATTATCTGCCAGTTAAAGAGCCTCAAAATGGTCTCAAAATAAGAAAGATCAAGGTAACTGTGAAAAAAAAAAAATCACAGTTCTACTTGATCTATTTGAAATAAGTGTTCAAGTTCTTCAAAAAGAAGATAGTTACAGGTTTCTCTCCTCACCTCCCACCTTGAGATTACCAAGATCAGAAAAGTTTCTTCCTTTATACTGCTTAATGTTCTCAGCAGCAAATTCAGTTTCTCCTCCAACAATCCTACAACCTCCTGCCATCCTCCCCTACACCCCCACCCCTCCCCAAAAAAAGAGGCAGAACTGGAAGCTGAGCACTACTGAGTACGTACTGAACTTCAACTAAATGTTTTTTCTTCAGAGAAGCAGCAATTGTTGTAGATGCACCCCTGCTGTACAGCAGCTCTTCAGAAGGGAGTATATTTTTAAAAAGGCAGAATTTGGGACAAGGTCCCAAAGAATGAAAATCTAACAGTGTCAAAGCACACACATGAAATTTAATGTCTGCACCTCCAAATTCTGTGTTCAGCCTTCCTTCCTGTTGGGGAAGGAAAACTCACAAATTGTACCTTATTACCTTTAATTACCATATCCAATATATTATCAACCTTATTTCACTTGCTCTACAATAGAAATTCCTCTGCCTCTGCTAGATCTTTCAGCAACAGGCCAAAAAAATCCCTGTAACCTAATAATGGTGCTAGACAACCCAGCTCCTTCAAACATGAGTGATATTCTGAATATATCATTCACTAAGACAGCTACCCCTGAAAGAGTGGAGAAAAAAATTCTTTACCATCTTAGTGAGTGGTCATCTAAAATAAGGTTGCTCAACCTTATCGTCTGTCACAGCAAATACAGGGGCTGTGATCTGCCTGACACTTCATCCTGTGCTCCAACTGCTAGCAAGCTGTGGGTTTTTTTCCCTCTCAGTTCTGTTTAAATATGTTGCCGTTCGGACAATCTTCATCACCAGCACCATCAACAACTCCTAAAATTTCATGTTTTCTTCAACAGGTAAGAGATGCTGAGGCAATAATATCATCAGAAGAAAATGAAACCCTATAACTTCGTGGTCAGTGATCAAGAAGTGAAAGAAGAAAAAGTTTAAACACGCTTAGCAAGTCTCCTACAATACTGTCATCTGCAAGAAACCAGAAGAGTACTTAAGGCATTTACAAGCAGCCTTCTTGAGGAATCAAAATCTGTTTCAGCACTTACTCACATGGTCTCTATATTTCAAACACAAACTAACAGGCAAATCCTTCCAGCTGGAGACTGGCCACCACACAGAAGACAGAGATACACTGTACTGAGATTTTTTCAGCCAAAGAGGGGAAAGGTCAAAGGATTGATGGTCAGAGTGCTTTTAAAATGGAGGGTGCTGAAAAAGGAGAGTTGTACAGCATTTACAAAGTTCTTGCTTCTGATAAAAGTTTTAACTTATCTACCACAGAAACTATATTTGGTCTTGAGAACTGGAAGGGGAAAAAAAAAAGTGCAGGCAAGATGCAGCTTGGTGGAGGCAGCACAAGGTAAAATACGAGATATTTATCATAATGAAGGCAAGAAAGTTCATGACATCACCACAGCAATCTGCTACTTATAAGCAGCCAGCAGCAACCTCTTTGAGGAATCCTGCTGTTTACATACCAGTGCTAAACAATATTTTCAGCATCACATCTTAGTTCTATGCTAAAGAAGAAAAAATTCTCAGATTACACAGCAAAAGCCTATAGCCATTACACAGATTTCACATTAGGCATATTAAAGTGTAACTGTCACATGCATGTTTGAAGTTGTTTTGAGAAATGATTCAGTGATATACTTAAGTTAAAAGCACTACAAACACAACACACAAATAAACAAAACACATTCTCTGTGTTCATATGCGGACTGGTTGTAAACTTTAAACAGAAAAGATGTTGTGAATCTGTATTAGCTACGCTGAAACAATTTTAGTATCATTGCATGTTTACCTTACAGACACATTTTTCTAAACTGCTTTGGCTGCAGTGCAGCTTGGATAACTACACCACAAAGCCTAGAATAGTCTCAGAGGAGGCTTCTGGGAGATTTTTGGTAGAGTAATAGTTCTGCTATTACAGTAGGCTGAAAACATTGCTAAAGTATAAATATCAACTTTGAGATAGTAGTAGTTGTGCTCCAGTCATCTCAGTTTCTCCTGAGTTGCTGTTACCCTGGCCGTCTCAAAATAACATCATGGACACCTGCTAAAGAGGTAGCAAGGAAAAACTCTCCCAGAAGTTTAAAATCCTGAACAGAAATTATTAAGGAACCATTTGACAATGCTGTCAAAGAGGTTAAAAAAAAAAGAGAATTATACCCCAAGATAGAGCATAACAACAAAAATGGGGTGTTGATGAAATATTAAAAAATAAACAAAAAATATTCACAGGTAAGCAGTTTGCTCCAGCTTAAAGATACCAGAACAGGAATCAGAGGCATGCAAAGTAAAAAGCTCGAGGGATACTCTCATTCATTAAGATGATGAGTTGGCAGAGGGAGGAGCAGTTTCATCTCATCCAAGCAAACATTGTTTAGGCTGAACGGGTTCTCAGACTTGTGGAAAGCTTTATCTACTATATTTAAAACACAGACAAACCAGTTTAAGTACTTCAATAGGAATGCGAAGCAAGAAATCTGGGAAGTTAAACCAGTTCTTAAGAACAGCTTCTCTGGCATAATAGAAAACACTGGCCTTCCTAGATATGCATAAATTGCTATTAAAACAGCTCTATTCTCCCATCTAAATGAATAGTTTCTCAAGAATCATTATGGGACTTGAAAGCCAGGCCCCCCAAAAAAAAAAAATCTGATTTTTACACCCAGTTCCACTGAAGATTAAAAAACCCACTTCATTACTTCCTTTGCAAGTTTCATGTATCCTGAAATAAACAGAAACTTTTTTTTTATGGGTTTGTTCCAAGGCAATTCACACAAAAATGCTGAAATTTTAAAAATAGCCCATAACTCCACACATTCATCTAAGAAATGCGTTGACTAATTCTAATGCTGTTTAAGAAGGATTTACTAATCTTTCTGCTAACCAAAATAAGATGGGAGATAGTTTCTTGATTAGCTCAATATCTGAGGGGGTGCAAAGGTTAGAAATGTAAAAGGATTTGCACAGACAATTACTACAGACAGGCAAAGTCTCCAATGAACAGGTACAGTTGCAGCAACAAAGATTACAAATACTAAGAACTGCTCAAATATGACTGTATGACTGAGTAATAATTCCTACAGATGGTCAATGTCACAAGACTTTCTGCCACTGCAATTCCTCTAAGCTTTTAATTTTTTATGTCTGCTTTTCCAGGACAGCTTTTTGTGCCCAAGTATTTTTTTTCCATGGTTTAGCTTTTCTAAGTACCATTTATTTTCAAGGGTAACTAAGCTTCTGATCAACTACCAACCTCAAATTACATTTAATGCAAGAAAATCAGTGGAGATTTTCACTAACACTGAATAGACTTCATATAGATACACTATCTATATCTGCACTATATCACTATCTGCAGAAACAAGAACTGGTGACTCCTACTTTAGTTTCTATTAAGAATAATCCAACTTCTGCCACACTTGAATATGTGCAGAAGGTGATAAAACAATCCTTTCAAACACAAATAAACCACTGGTTTGTAATATATTTGGCTGTCCAAAAAATTATTTTGGGGAACAGGGAAGTAGCCACTGCGATCTAACTCTGCATTTTGTGAACTCCCTCACTAGCTAGCAAACACCTTAACCTTATGAAGTTTTAAAAACAACCTAACTGAAATATTAACACATCAAATTCAAACTTGAACAGCATACTTCTGTAACAGAATGCTGCAACATTTTTAGTTTTGAAATCTTTTAAGACTTGACAGACACTATACTTCATCAAAATATTATCAAGTCATTAACAACTTTGTCCAACCTGAGATTGGATAATGAGTAGGATTAACAGTTCAAATCACATTCAAATCAAATAAAACAGTTTGATCACAGGCCAATACTATAGCAGAAAATACTTAGTCTCCTTCAATCTGCAGCAGTTTACATGTTTCAAGTACACAAAAGAAAGAGCTAGACTGTTGGCTACTTGAAAACCTGGGGAGTGAGGAATGCACTGGAACTGTGACCACTGGCTAGACAAGCTTTCAAGTGTATGCTTCTCTCATTAGCACAACTGCTTTACTGCTAGACAGCACAAGAGAAGCATATCAAAAGTAGCTAAAACAAAAACCACATAGAAAACAGCAGCATATTGCAAAAGATCTTTCTCCATCATCCCCAGTCAATCTTCCTCTTTCTTCCAGTACTGAGCCTCTCATTCAGCCTTTCTTTGCCAGGATTGGCACACATTGACTTCCTCAAGAATTCTATTGGCAAGAGGACTTTCGTTCCCCACACCTGAAAGGAAAGCACGGGAAGCCCAAAGCAGGACAAATGGCCAAACACCACAGAGATGCAAAGACTGGCAGAAATGTGAAGGAAAGAGAAACTGAGTTACTTATGAAGCACTGGGATACACTCTTCCCCAAAACCTCCACCTTCTGTACTTTCCAGATCACTTGCTCACCTCTAACAATTGCTGAATTTCCCTTGCTCATCCCCTTTTGACTTTCATAGAAAAAGCTAACCTCTTATTCTAAGTAACTTACCACCATCACAGCTTTAGCCAGTACTGGCCTTGCATGTACTAAATGTCTAACAGAAAAATCTGTTTCTCTTCAACATTAAGTTGTACTCGAGTTTCATATATTGGGTATTTCCTTGGCAGTTTTGCTTATGGAGAAGAAAAAAAAAAAAAAGCAACAACTTCATGGCTATGTTACAATCACTGGTCAAATTACAGAATAGCTACAAACCCAGACTCAATGTCCACTATATTTTGGCTGCTCTGTGAACAACAGCACAACCTGAAGATGCTTATGGACCCAACTCCTAATTTTAAAACAGAAGAGGTATGTTGATACCGTATCTTGTGTTGATATCATATTATCTTCCACTTCTCCGGTAAATTTTGTCTCTCATGGCTCAAGCACTACTCACAAATTCAAAGAAATAAACAGAGGAAAATAAAGTTTCTGTTTAGAAAGCCGGCCGACCGTAGCCGGCGGGTTAGCAAAGCGCGGTACTGACACACCAGAACCACGCCAGGAGGGGCGCGCGGCAAGGACCAAAGCTCAGGCGCAAGGCGGGGGACGAGGGGAGCACCTGGGCGCGCTCTATCACGCCGCGCCGGCGCAGGCCCCGGCACCCTCGCCGCGCCAGCGGCGGCTCCGAGGGGTGCCGGCTCCTTTGTTCTCCCGACGCTGGAGTAGAGCTAAGCCGTCGGAGAGCCCCCCACCCCACCCCGCGGAGCGCCTAGACCGTCTGCCTCGCCGCGGTTACATGAGGTGGGGCAGGGCCCGCCACGGCTCGGCGGACCCTGGCCGGCCTGCAGCCGAACCGAGCGCCAAGGTGTGGGGAAGCCGGGCGGGGGACGGAGAGGTGAGGCAAGGCCCCCCCCCCAAGCGGAGCAGGGCCGCGGCAGGGCCGTAGGGAGCCACGTCCCTCCCAGGCGGCCCAGCTCCAAGCGGGGGCCCGGCGGCCGCGACACTCACCCAAGTGAGGAGGCTCTCCCCGAGCTCGGCCCGCTCCAGGCTCTCCACGTTGAACATGGCGAGGCGAGGCGAGGCGAGGCGAGGCGAGGCGCGGCACGGCCGAAGGCGCTCAAGGCCGCGGCCGGGTCAGGTCGGTACCGCCGGCGCCCCCTCCCGCCCCGTTCCGAGCCGGGCGTCGACGCGTCAGAGTAACCTTACAGGCACCGCCCACGCGCGCCTGCGCCTTGCGGCCGCCGACAAAAGGCGGAGACACGGCGCCGCGACGCTGCTGGGGGGCGGGCCTGCGGTCAGTAGCTGTGGTCGCGCGCGCCAGGAATTGAGGTACGGCCGCGCGGGGCCGCGCCCCTCCCAGCGGCGCTGAGGGGTGGGGCGAAACTGAGAGCGCTCCTCCCCCGCCCCGGGAGAACCTGGGGGTGGGGGAGCCGGGCGGGGGGAGCAGAAGAAGGGGGAGGGGAGGGTGAAGGAGGAGGAAAGGAGAAGGAGGGGGAAGGAGAGAGAGAGAAGGAGGGGGAGGGGGAGAAGGTGGAGGTGGTGCTGGTAGCTTTCGTTCTCGCTCTCGGGCGGCCCTAGGAGGAGGTGGTAGAGGTGGAGGAGGAGGAAGAGGAGGTAGCGGCGGCGCTGGCAGCTCTCGTTCTCGCTCTTGGGCGGCCCTGTGGGCGTCCGCCGCGTCGCTCGCGTTTCTTCCGGTCTGGCCTGCCCTGCACCAGGCCGGCCTGGCAGTGCTCAAGCCTGCTGCCGGAGGTGACAGCGAGCAGGGCTCGGTGCTGCGCTGCGGTAAGGCGCAGTCCGATCCGATCCGGTCTTGTCTCGTCCGCTGTAGGCTGCGGGGGCCCTTGTACGCCGCCGGGCCTCTGGGGCCTGCCGGGTGGGCCGCAGCCCTTTACGGGATCTTTCCCTGTCCCCCGGCTGTGCGTGCCCTCGGCCGTTGCCAGCCAGGCCGGTGTCGGGTAGGGGCTGCTTGGACAGGTCTCTGGCAGGGCCGGGAGGGACCTGCAGCAGGCTGTGGGACCGTGGGCTTGTGAGGACGCTGCACCCACATTCTCTTGCTAGTAAGTAATATGGCTTGGCTTGTGGAAGGAGCAGCCCCTACAAGTTATTCCAGTCTTTTCTGAGCAGAAAATTACATTAATTTCCTCTCAGCAAAACTGCTGTAGTAAAAAATTGGCATAAAGTAAAAGTTACTTAGCAACAGCTGCAGGTAATTCAACTGATTTTTAACAACCTAGGCAAGGAGTGTGTTTCATGGCCAGAGTGGCTCTGCATTCTTACTGACCCAGCGAGAGTAGCTCTCCATCCTGCTGCAGAGGGATTGCCTGTAGAGCTCGAGAAACTCCTCCTTGGTAGTTAGTTGAATTTTGGCCCATCTGAAGTTTGTAATGACAGTGTTTGGTGGAATTATAAACTGTACAGTTAGAAGCTGGCCTGGTGTGCAGCAACATCCATGTAGCAAGCACAGTGCACTGATAACAGGTGAGAGTTGGATAGACAACCAAGAGAGGAAGGGTTGCAGAACTAGTAACTGTCACTTTGTTTCTATTTTATCATAGTTTTTCCATTAAATAACCCAGTAGTGTTGACAAAACCTGAACGTTCCTTTATGTCAACCTGTTTTGAATTAAAATGTATTTTAAAAGCTATGAAATTTTTCAAACTTCCCCAGTAAAGTGCCTTCTCACTGGTCTCGTTGTATAACCAACCTGCTGTTCTCATTTCTAAGCTAGGAGTTTGATCTCTTAATTTAAATGTAGCTTTCATGTTCTGGAATGAGTATAAAAGTCTTAGAAAGATATGTAAATGTGAACTATAAATTGCTATTCCCATTTTTAGTTTGTAGTTTAAAGTGTATGCTTGGTACTTTTGACAAACGATGCTTTCATGGGTGTTTTTCAGTGTTTAAGGTTTTCAGCCACATCTTCCTTTATTTCCCATTCTGCTTTGCCTGTTGTCATGATGTTTTGTATTTTGTTAATGCAAATACAGCAATGATTTTCCTCTTGCTTCCCTATTTTAGATGTGAGGTTATGTATGGAAGCATTGCTTTCTACAATAAAGAATTCTTGGGCACATTTTCTAAAAGAGATTTTATGTCTTTTCATTCTTAATTGAAGTATTAGCATAGTTCAGTTAACATTATAATTATTATTTCCTTTCTCTTCTGGTCTGATCAGAAAAGTCAGATACTCAAACTTAAGGCATTGGCAGGCTCTTCTTCATGTTCCTGTCCGCGTATGAATTCAGTTCTGCCCTGGTTGGTTTCGATTTCTATACCTTTCAGTATGTTTTAGCCATATAAAGCAGTGGAAAATTTTGCTGGGGATTCTTTTACACAGATCATGCATCACCTAGACAGATATTCCAAATAGTAATGCTACACAAGCCACAGAATTCATCTTTTTGCTTCAAGCCATCATCATAGTTCCAAGCTGGTGAGAGAAATGACTGGAGACTTTTTGTTTTCCCAGTAGAATGGTGTATTAATTTGGGATTATTTCCTCTGACTGAATTGCATCTGGACTTTGCATCTGTAGCATTTTTAACTTGCAAAGCACAAGTCCACCAGCAAAAGTAAGAAAGCAAAAG
>JANIJG010004578.1:0-26051 GCA_024611175.1 Megaceryle torquata | reverse complement strand
ATCCTCACGCAGATCAACACACCCACCTAACTTGGTGTCATCTGTGAATTTACTGATGATAGACTCTATGCCCTCATCGAGATCATCAATAAAGATGTTAAATAGAAACAGTCTCAACACTGAGCCCTGAGGGACACCACTTGTGACCTGCCACCAGCTGGATTTAATACCATTGGCCACTACTCTCTGGGCCTGTCCGTCCAGCTTGATCCAGCAGATCATATTCTCACCCATGTGCATTCTGAATATTGTTCATTCTGTTACTCCACCTTTCAGAAGCACGTCCTGTTTTCATAGTTACAAACTGCTCAGCATATAGTCAAGAGGAATCCAGCACCTCTGCTTGTTTGGAAGAGCAACGGGTCACAGAAGTGGGACAGCAAAGGCCTGTGCACACTGCATGGTCAGTGGGTACCACTCACACTACAGGTGCTGTGATGTTTACATCAAAGAATAAAGGACAAGACATAAAGAATCAGACTGCACATTTTTTAATCTACTTGTCAAATGTTATTTGAAGGATTAATTATATTTAACGATCTACTGTGTTCTGGCCTGTATGATCACAAATTCGATTTGTCAAAATAATGTAATTGTTTTGTATTCATGAATTATGTGTATCCATTTTGAAGGTTCTGAAAAGGTTGCAGTGTGTGAATGTCACCATTTTATTTACAAGCTTCCACTATCTCTACAACAGTATCTGCATAGATCACTACATGAATTTTGAGAACAAACTATTAACAACATCATTTTGTCATCCAATAGAATTTGATGGAGGCTGAGGATGGCAAATTAGCCTTGAAGTGAATATAACTAAGTTAATGAACTATTGGAAGAACCCATCACAAGTCATAGCAATTCTAGCGCTAAGAGGAACGACTGCATGTTTTCTGTTAGAAGCAAAGAACAATTTAGCTCTTAAGGTTTGACATTTACAGAAGGTCAGGCTACAGACTCTCTTCTGGCCTTAAATAATGCAAACAAAAGGAGTTTTCTCTCTCATAAACTTTTGTTAGACAAGATACTCTTAAAATCTCTGGAGCTGTGCATAGATATGCTGGATGAATATATTTCCATCTTTTAGACTGAAGGCAGGTGGTGAAAATAGAACAGAACACAATGTTACAGGAGGTTTCAGTGATATGCAACATCACTGAGAAGTCTTTCTTCTTGCTCTGCCATAAAGACCTATACGGTAATATAAGCAACAAGTAACAATGTGGTATCACTGTCACAAACAGCAGCATTAGAACCATTTTTTGATGGATGTTCTAGTGACCATATTTAACAAGATCCTGATCCAGAATGTTGCTGACTTCAGTGCTCTTCAAATCAAGCCTAAACAACTTATGATCACACTTTAGCACTAGTCAACAAAGAGGAACCAAGACCAGGCCACCCTAGGGCCACAGTAGGCTGCAAGGAACATATTTTTCAAGAAACTCGTAAGTTATCTATAGAGGAGTAAAATAAGTTCAGCCTTTCCAGAGAAGTTCTAATCACATGGAGAGGAATCTTGTCCTCAGACTCTGAGAATAGTAATTTCTCTGATGCTTTCCTGGCATACTGCAGACCAAGGTATTTCTTAACACAAAGATAAAGAGAATCAGTTCTATAATATAGATTATTATTTATTAATTATGGAAAACTTGATTTACAAGTTTAAGTCTGGTGTAGGTTTCTTCCTTTCTTATATGTTTAATTGACGTGGTTTAGCTAATTAGGGTGTCTATTTCAGTGGTCGAAGAGCTCTTCAGAATATTATGTAAACTAGTTTCAATACTAAGAGCTAGTTAATCCCTAATTTTATTCTGGCATTTATTTTCCTATGGAATAAAGGTAGTTATTAATGCAATACTTTCTACCAAATCAATCGCATTACTGTGGGGAGAAAAAAAACCCAAAACAACAACAAAAAAAACCCCAAGCAGGCAAACAAATAAAAACCCCCAAAACTCCCACAAAATTAAGGTAAAAAAAAATAGAGAGACCTTCAGCTAAGATGTCAGGCACTGTTCTGTCTCATTTGTGCAACAAAAATTAGCTTCCTTAGAACAAAATGAAGGACATAATTTCCCATCCATGAAGATCACATCCTCAAACCACTTCTGTGTCTCCCAGACATGAAATGACCTGTTAATGAAATTACCTCTGTGCTTGTTGCTAATTGGTGGGCACACCTTGTAAAATGGAGTACAGAGGGGAAATACAGGATTATATGCACTAGTGGGATTTTGGTTTTAAAACAGTATCTCAAGAAACCCTGAAAGAAACCCCCGCATCAAATGTACACTTACCTCTTGAAAAATGTTTCCTCACTGAATCCTCACGGTATCAAAAGCAGCCACCTTCCATACCTCAAACAAACAGAATTTTCCTTGGGGAAAAAAAAAAAAAATCTCCTCCTTTCCTCCAAGTTCTTTGTGATAAAGCTGATATTCACACTTCACTTCTCTCAGGAGCCACCACAGGAAGGTCTTTGGAATGTGTGTCCACACACCTATTAAGTATAACTCAAACATGTATTTTTGTGTGAGAAAAAAAGGGAATGGGAATCCAAGAGACCTGCAGAAAAAGGTAAAGAAATCTAAGAGCACTATAATGCAAAGATTTATAGTTAATTCATAGTATTCTCCTATTATTTCCTCTCCCATTCTTTATCTTTTTTTTAAAACCTATCTGAAGTTTTATTCAATCTTTACTCATATTTGAATTTCGTCATTTGGATATGGAGAAGCATTCACACTCAAACCATAAAGACACAAAATAGTTGAACAAAGGTTTTGAAAAGGTTCTGAAAGATACTTGGTCTGAAATTATTCCCAACTTCACCTCTTTGTGCTCCAACACACATGTTCTCTACAAGAGACAGTACTCTGCCATACATTTCTCTCTACCACAGAGGTGGAAACATTGCAGGCCATATTGGATGGGACTCTGAGTAACTTGCTCTAGCTGCAGATGTCCCTGCTCCCTGCAGGGGGATTGAACTAAATGGCCTTTAAAGGTCCCTTTGAACCCAAAACATTCTATGGTTCTGTGTTAATAAATTTTCTTTATCTCAGTCTGGATGCCTGTGATTCTTTGGTAATAAAAAATCTCAAAAACTGCTCAGCTTTCCTAATTTATTAACAAAAATAAAATGTATGTCAAGACCCTTGAGGAATTCTGGATCTTGTAAGCAACTCTCTGTCACAGCAATATATATATGTGTGTGTGTGAGTAGATATCTCCATTGTTAGCACATCTCCTCCTCTCTTGATTAAACACAAACAGCTACCATTAAGCTCCTGAAAGCATGACCCAGACTGCCCTTTGTATGTAGGTCAAAGTCACATCTAAATTAAAGTAATGATGCAGTGAACTCCAGCAACAAAGGTTTATTTTCTTTTTCAACATCCATAAATACCTCCTCGATTTTAATGAGATTTTTCTCCATTTACAATATACCCAATTAGTGAGCACTTCTTCTCTAAGCTTGACAATTCTGAGAAGCTTTAGGCAGAGAATTCCAACGTAAAGAGGTTGACAGAGTTGGTATTGTTACAAAAAAGAGCAAGAGATAATACTTACAGTAGAGCTGCATTATATAGATTATTCTGGCATAAGACAATGACTTTTGCTGCTGCCTTCTGGAAGTAATGAAGTGTCTATACATATGAAGTATAACTCAGTGTAATTGCTTTGGTTAGGAAGGAGAGGTGAGTGCCACTGGAAGTGAAAGTTCTCATTTGGAAAAAGTATGATCTGAAGTTATACTTCATTACTCTAATGGTAATAATGAAATTACAGCATTTAAAACTCTGAAGTTATATGAACTTGCAAAACAGTGAATTTACCACAAAAGCTAATCTGGGCACATGGGTAACACAAGAAACTCCACAGTCATCTGTAACCACCATGCTGAGGGACACATATGTAACTTACATGCCAGATTCAATGCTCAAAACTAGAAGACGCATACTAGAATAACAGCCATTTAACCTAAAATGTAATTATGTTTTAAATGACTGGATTTCAGAGTTGTAACAAACTCACTCCAAAACTTTCTTCCCCTGAAGGTTCCTTTATGACTGAGTAACCACATCGATAGTTTCACATGGGAAAGTTCCAGAGTATCCTTAACACACCATGCAGCAAAAAAGGTCTTCAAGTACTAGAGGAGGAGGAATGAATTGGTTAACTGTTAGCGATTTTAGAATTGATTTCCACCAGAAAGTGAGTACACAGGCTAACCAAGACACCAGCATTACACAACTGACAAGTTATATGTGACAGGTTGTAATAAAGCCATCAACATTTTCTTTGTCAAGCATTTATAGCATCAGTCAAGTGTCTGCAGGATTTCCTAGGTCAACCCATAGAGATATGGCAGCATTGTCTGTTCCATCTTCACATGTCTGTCACTGGATGCTAGAATGCCTTGCAACACCACCATTCTTGAAAGCTCTCCCTGCATTCTCTCCATGAGAAAAATGGAGATTATAGAAACTTCTCTTCCCCATGAATGATACCAGGCTAAACACAGAGAGAGGAAGAGAGGGAAAGAATAAAAGGTAACAAGTGTAAATCTTTTTCACTCTCTGGTATCAGCTTTTTACTCAGGCAGTTAGGTATCCTTGCTTCTCCTGAGCTCCAGTCAAATCTGAGTTCAAATGCCATATCAAATGGTGTTCCTTCACTCTCTTGAAGAACAGTAGAAATGGTGTGGAGTAGGCAACACCATCTAGCAGAGGAAATTTGGGTCTGAGATCTACGACTTTATACCCATTAACTGTGCAACAGTGAGCAGAAATCACAAAAAAAGGCAGACACGAAGCCAAGGCATTAAAAGCAAAGAACAGTTTTTGTCTCTCCATGCCTAGGTTACTTTTAAATTGTGTATTACCTGAATTCTCAAATCAAGTATCTGGACTATTAAGGAGACACCTCTGTGAACAAAGCTTTCCATTAGCTATCAAACAATCAAAACTTAGGCATAAATGAAAGACGCTTGGACACACTAGAAAAAAAAATCCCAATGTCAATAAAATATTCACCAATAGTAGATTAAGTCTTTAGGATGAATTTGGATAAATAACTGGACACCTTACAAAAATTCCATGATACAGTGGACAGCTCAGAGATTTTAAATCCATTGTAGCCTCTGTTACAAAGGCCAGTTATGTCAACTTGCATCACTTTTGTATCAGGTCTCCTTTATCAAGTTCTACATAAAAGCCAAAAAAACCCAATCTTGAGGAATCTCCTCCCCTCTCTTTTTTTGCAAGAAATTATAATAATATTTATGCCACATTATGAATATTGCTTTATTTATGAATCCTTCTTCATCCTCAAGGTAATAAAGCAACAGTTTTGACATTAATTTTATCAGTCTCCATTGAGCTAAGCATCCCAAGAATGCTGTGATTCACATAATGGAAATGCACTTCAGTGAACTTTCTCTAATGACAGCTTAGTTAGAAAATTTAGACTTCAATTAAAATGAGAATCAGCAAGAGTTAAAATACCATTTGTGGTGAAATTGTTCTGCTAAATATAAGAGTCCAGGACCCTAAAAAGAAGGGATCTAGTTATTATATCAACTTCTACCTCTGTTCTTCTGATCAGTAGTAAATACCATTTGAAACAAAAAAACCCCCATGTATCTGTTGCATTATGAAGCTGTTACCTCAGATGAATCTTATATTCTCATTACAACTTTCTTTTTAAATTGAGCACTGAAAGGACTCCTAGAGATTTAGAATTTTGGGCTGACAGCAATTTTATGTTGCACTTTCTTACTCCTGTGATTTGCTTCATTTGTTTTTAGACTCACAAGTCCTAGTGCATAACTTGCCCTGATTAAAAAAGGAAAAGAACCTTCCCCCAAAACCTAGTTTTAATTTCTTGAACTGTTCTCTGATTAGCCTTTTAGTGAGAATTTTACTGACAAACTTCTGCAAGGATGGTGTTTCTCATGTTCCCACACTAAGACAACTTTTAAATTATAGTTGACAAATTTGAATTCAAAATGTTGAGACAATCAGAGAATGAAACTATTAGATTATATAAAATACCTCAATCCCATCAGTTTGTTTTGTTTTGCTTATTCATTAGGGTCTCATTTGCTGAAGCTTTAAATATTCAGAATAGCTGAACAAATAATTTATGGGCCATTTGGCCACCACATGGAGTACTACTGTCCCAGGGGAGCCCTGGAGGCATTTTGCCTGGGGCTTCACAGCACAGACTGGAGCATACAAATAGTTACACCTTTCTGAGACTACGCACATGAGAACAAGATAACCCAGGAAAACCCCAGTTGCTCAGACAAGGAAAGTTTGTGAAATTAGACATATTTCTTTACACTGTTGTACACCCATTCTCAGGCAGCTTTATGTGTTTTCAGGCTAAGCAGAAATAGCCTCTGACCCCAGACAGAAGATAACTTTAGAATTTTCTTCCCACATAGTTTTCCTCAAACATTTCTTGTGGTGAGAAAACTGTTTGTACTGCTACATCACACAAAGTCCAACAAACTTCCATCGCCCCCCAGTTTTCACCAAAAGTCATGTCAGGACCATTGACATTTCACAACCTATTTTCTTTTCTACTTCCTAAAGCAACATAAACTCCAGTAACAAGCATTTGTGTGAGTTACAGAAATGCAACTTTACATAGTCATTAGAAAGGCCGTCCAAAGGTGTCATCTCCCTTCACTCCATGATACTGCATGGTCTTTGTACAGGAAAAATGATGACTTACTTTTGGACTGCTGTTCACGTGTGTTTTAGTTCAGACCCTCCCAAAACTTTGTGGAAGAGAAACTGCCACCAAGAACAAGCAAACAGGATTGTTCCCAGAAAGTAACTCACAGTGAGAACTAATCCCAACTATTCCACTTCACTACCCTGATGCCCTCACATACCCTTGGTACAATAAAAGAAGGGTGATTTACTGCTCCTACAGTACAGGGGTAAGATGCTGCCTAGGGGCTGTTAAAGCAAAGCAGTTGATACAGATGGTCAGTAAATTTCCACCTTTCCTATGGTAACTTGTTCGTGGGCCCATATTTTTAAGAATGTCTTACACACTGCTGCTCTCTAAAATATACTATTTGGTTACAAGATAATAGGACTTAAGAGTAATGGGTCAGATATCTAAAAAAAAAAGGTTGCTGCTTCAGATTATTCCCAGTCAACCGATGCAAATTCATAATATCACACCTTATCCAAAAGCTAGAACTCCTCTTAAAACAGTGTTTTGAATACTGAGCATTACATAGGATAAATTAAGATAATGTTAAATTCTCAGCATCCTCATACTATCTATACCTGCCCATACTATAGGCTTTATCTCTTATATATATCAGGCTGTCAAAAGACATTTATTCATAGTAGCTTGCAGGGAAAGTGGCAAGTATTTCAACTGATTGTATTGCATTCTATTGGTATGGCTGGAGACTTGCATGATATCATTGACAAAATACTTTAGAAATGTTGTTGCAGGTACTTTCTTTCAGCACTATTAAGAGCTGCATTAAGCCAGTTGTGTGAAAAAATTTCAGAGCTTAAGATGTGCATAACAGTTCTATTAAATATGAAAAGGAAAGAGATTTTTAAAATCCTTCACTCAAATATATCTGATTTCCCTAATACACCACATGCTATAGTTCCCAGCTTCTCACATCACACCTCCAGCTTCTTTAAACATATTTATAAGAATCTTCTCAACATCATTTGATTCCATTTCTGATTAAGAAAAAACAAAACAAAATAAATTAGGCAAAATCAATAAACCCTAAAATGTCTGACTTTAACATGTATTAAACCACTACACCACAGACAGACTCAACCTATTGCACAAAAATAAAGAAATCAATCTGTATTCTACCTAAAATTTCACTGTGTGCAAATATATTCCCTAAATCACCTGCAAGTCATGAAGCATTGTTATTTGCTTACTGCCCTCTTGTGCTACCTGAAATCCTTAAATAAAAAAAACCAAAAGTAAAAATTAAATTACAAGTAGCTCAGGACCAATTATCCTACATGACCTTAATTTTCCACTCTTTACTTTTTCCTTCCCTTAAGATCAGATGCAGCAGCCATCTCCACAGCTGGGGAGGGCTGGAGACAGCTCTTGCACCCCTCATCAGTACAATTCTGGATGCAGGCCAGAGGTACCACTGACCACAAGCTAGCTGTTCTTTCCCCCAGCACCTGGTGTACTGCCTCTCTACTGCTTCCCTCTCTTGCCAGCAGAAAGGAACAAAGAAAAACCACCAAACTTCATCCCTGATACCCATATGATTGGACAACACACCAGCACTTGGCCACTGAATTAACCCTGAAAGAATATTTTTTTTTAAGTAATATATGGATGGTGTA
The DNA here is from genome assembly GCA_024611175.1 of Megaceryle torquata. Classification (NCBI taxonomy): domain Eukaryota; kingdom Metazoa; phylum Chordata; class Aves; order Coraciiformes; family Cerylidae; genus Megaceryle; species Megaceryle torquata. The sequence continues at coordinate 17,676 of JANIJG010004578.1, read as the reverse complement.
GTACTGTAACAAATACCTATTGGGCTCCTCTGTACAGAGTACACTACTACTATGGTGCAGCTGTTACAGGTTTTCCAGACTGGTTTTCCTGAACATAGGTGTGTGAACTTCATGAACAATAGCAGATTAAAAAAGTAAATTTAATCTCAATGCAAAAGTGAGGGCAATTTAGTTCTTGCAACACTAAACAGCCATCTAGTCAGAAAAACTGCCAGCAGCAGCCTCCTGCAGTCACTGATATGGTCCCTGTCTTGGGAGACCAGACTACCAATGGACAGTCTACAACTGTCAGAAGATCACAAGTGCTAACAGCTGCAGAGAACAACCCCCTAGTCTTAAAACACATAATTAAAACCAGAAGTCATTACCACTCTGATGGCTCTACACTGACTCATGTGAAACCAGTTTATGGTCCAAGTGCAGTTTCTAAGGACCGGGTGTCCACAGCCCTGCAATTCCTGTCAAGATTGGCAAAGTCTGGGCGAGAGCCACAGCCCCGCACTCCCACACTCAGCCTCCGCGGGTCAGGGGGCAGCAAATTACTTCACTGAAATGAGTACTTAAGCTTTCTTGTTGTAATTATACATGCTACTGGGACAAACCTTCTGCCAATTTAGCAGTAAACAACTCTGAGAAATGTAAAAGTATCACATTGCATATGCTTAAAACTAAAGCATGTTTTTATGTAAACTCCTGGCTATACGTAAATCATCCGTAGCCCTCAGAGAAGCACTAAACAAACACCGTGACTTGGAAATATTGTTCCTCAGCACAGTACTCTTAAGTGTTCTGGGTTGGTTTTTTTCTTTATTTTTAAAACAGTGTGCTGTCCTTATGTGACAATGCAGCACTTATACAAGAAATAAAATCATAAGACCACTTGATTTTGAGTATGTATCCTATTTCTTAGCCATATAGTTTGCCAATAGGCTGGATCACAAGTATTTTTATCCCTCCTGCCCAGTGTGTTTAGACACACCAGCAAAGTACATATTGGGGAGAATATATTGGAAGGAGTAAGACAGACATGGCAAGCTCTATTCCACTAGTTATTCACTGGCCCCTAGGGCTAGATAAAAATAAAAGACCAAATTTAATTTTCAGGAAAATAAAATTACTATTATTTATTCAGGTTTTTGTGCTAGGTGCTCTCCTAAAAGGATGGAAGGAGATGCATCTTTCATCAAGTCTACCTCAGGTTTTCCTACACTATCCTCAAAGACTTTTCAATAATCCTGGTTTTAAATATGGAAACTGAATAACAGCCTTGAAACTAAACTAATGTAATCAACATTTAATTTGGTAGACTGACCACACCGAGAATCTATTTTGTGGGGTTTTTTCCCTCTAAAGTAGCCACATGCCAGATGGCTGCAGAAAGTCCTCCATCTTTTTCAAGAAATGATGGAAAGGCAGGAAAGTGATTTTGATGGACGCACATATCTTTCTGCAATGTGACACATCCTACAAAACGGAAGAAGAAGAAAAGCAACCTCATTTACAAAGAAGTCTGAATTTAAGATGCAATTTGGAAGATTAGAAAGAGGAAACATGTAATTGACAAGACTAGTAATTAGAAATGATTTATTGCCTTCCCTTGTTAAGCTTATTATTAAGATAGAATATTTTCCTACACTTACTACTTCTAACTCACATAAAACCTCAATTATTTACATCTTTTGTTTTTTACAAAAACTTCAAGACAACTGTTTTAATAACTTCCACTTAACTAAGAATGAAAGCACTGTTAGCTGCATTTGCTCGCTAAAAATATTTAATGAAGCTCACAACTACCAAGGAATTTGAAAAACTAAACTTTATTCTGCAGTGAAAAGCAATCAACTGTTATCTCTGCGTCTGCATTTTCTGTGCTACAAAAGTGTTTCCCAAAATGACTGTGTATCTCAGCACACTTTGCCTGCAAAGCTTAATTCTTCCTGACACTTGTCCCAGGGTAAATTTTTTGAACGAGGTTGCCTTAATTTTAAAGTTGACTTTTAATGAAACTCATATTTCAAAAAGCTAGATTTTAAATACACTGGATTTCTGGTGTCACTTGGATAAATTCATTAAAAGTCAGACGCAACAGGGCTTAAAAAAAAAAAAAAACACAAACAAACAAACAAAAAAAACCCAAAACCCCCCAAAAAACCCAAATAAACCAACCCGCCCAAAATAAATCAAATCCAACCAAAAATAAATACCACAACTCCCTTACTATATCCATCAAGGACCCTAACTCACTATATCCAACAAGGTCCCTAACAAAAAGATCTCATAACATCTGAAACAACTAGGATTCGTTTTGCTCAGATGGCAAAAAGAAAAAAAAAAATGTTGGGGAAGAAAATACCATCTTCCATTTATTTGTCTGTTCACTAGCAAGGTTAGTCAGAGCACAGAAGAACGTATATTCTTTCTTACCCAAAAGAGATTCAGGTCTGTACCACTTATTTTTTGATAGGTCTTGACCTCTCGGTGCTAAGCAACCAACAACTGAAGCTTATTCTGGTGTAAGAGTGGCTGTCAAAGCTAAAGTAATTTTACAAGACATAATTAGATGTTCAACAGGTTAAAATAAGAACATTGACAGAAGCAGAGTTATCTAGCATAACTTCTTTGATACTGTTATTAGCAGTGACTTCAATAGTAAAATTCACTGTTTAAAATATTAAATGTTTACCTGAAAACACACCTCTCACAATCCCTAACATTTTCTATGAATTATCTAAGACTGAATTCACCACTGTTTTTCTCCAGCCTATGTCAGCACAACTTCACTGATTTCAACCAAACCAAGCTCACAGCTACTTTTTTCCAGGAAGAGTCCCCTGACAGCTCCATCAGCACAATAGCAGGTATTTTCCACTTCTGCACAGTGGTAGTTTTCTACTTTCAGAAACGTAGCACAGTAGCCTTGCCAGCTGTTTAAAAAACAAATTGTAGGGTGTAAGACACTCCCTAAGTTCTGCCTGTGATACACTCTGTAATAGAGGGGTTTGGTTTAAATCATTTGAACAATAAATGCTGCCTGTTATTGACTCACCATTCCTTTCCGCTTAAATTTCCCTCGGCTCCTAGTTTATTGGCCTGCAATGAGTGGCTGAATAAAAAAACGTGCCCATAGTGAAAGCACTGATACTGCATTTATACACACATTCTCCACCACTTCATCTCTGCCTAGAATATGAAATGCCCAATTCCTTTGTCGCAAGTGATTGCAACTAAATATGAGAAAAGTTATCTCTTAAGAGTAATTTTTCCTTTATCTGTCTCATTTTTATCTTTTATCAATGTAAGATTGCTGCAAATTAACCTCATTTATATTGCAGTATGAAATGGATGCATTTTATTTTTGGTCATATCCTGCCAATTTCCAGAGATTTTGCAGGCAGATTTTCTTTCAGTAAATGCTGCTCAGGTTTAATGTCAACTAGACATCTTTAGAGGTGTCTTTCAAATCAGCTTAATAAGTTTATTTTGTTCATTGAAATTAATTTCCTGACAGTCAACCTGCTGCAGAAATTCACATCTTGGCTTTGTGTGTCTGACAGAAATGGTGACTGTTTCAAAGACAAAGGTCAGTGACACCTCTTTCCACCAGAGCTGCTCCTCCTATTCCCTCCTTCTACACTTTCAGTCTAGAAAGCAGCAAAGACAAAGAAAACAGATGATCATTAACAGGAACTATCACCTATCATCAAATTTGTCTAAGGTGAGGCCTCAGCACTTCATGGAGATCACAACTCCTAAAGTAATTACATGATGCAGCGATTAGTGAACTGCTAATTTACAGTCTGAACATTAGATAAGCTATACCATGATACCACTTCAGATCAGGTAGAGAATTTCAGATTGTTATAATTCACTCTAAATAAATCAAGTTCTATCATCACACACAGAAATAAATTTTGCCATTGTCCCTGTTTAGGTCTCCCAAATTAAATTACCTTGAGCTTAAAAAGAAACAACCAAAAATCATGTTTAAAATTATCAGAAGAGGCAGAATCTTTTTTGTTTTGGTTTGGTTTGGTTTTTGTTTTCAGATGTTGAAGAAAAGAACCAATCTGCTCTCAGAACCAGATAAAACAATACAAAGCTGAAAAGCCTGACACTTTTTCAATCATGTCAGCTGTTCTAATCTAAAAAATTACTACCTTTCCCTATAAACCCAACATCTTTGGTCTTGTCTCTTGAGGTTGTATGGATTTTCTGGCTCGTAGTTCATAAGCAAGTTTCGGTAACATCCAGGCAACTCACAGGGGTTGTGCAAGCAGCTCAGCCTTGGTTTGCCCATCTGTGGCCCTATCTTTGCAGGGACAACACATGCGGAGCTGTGTAGCTGGCTCAGCCCTGAATTGTCCATAAGCCCCAGACCAAACAGGGCAATGCAGCACCACGCAAAGAACCAAAACTTGAACTGAGCCTTGCAGATCCTCAGCGAATGGTATGTCCCCAGTCTCAATTCAAACCAATATTTGGCTTCCCAAGAAAGTAAGATAAAGAGAGCCTGGAGGGCTTCAGTGGTGGTTTCAGCCAACGACTTTTGTGTCTCCAACTGGCATAATCCAACTGGGCATAGCTTTGCCACAACCACCTGGAGGGTTTCAGCCACAACCTTGCATGTTCAAACTGTAAAATCAGTCACAAAAATCAGGGGATACCTAAACTAAGGCTTAGCTTAGGAATGGGGAGTCACCTCTCCAATGCTCACCTGTATGGAGACCTTTCCCCCTTGGTCAGGAGATTGGCCAAGGTGACTTTCCATATATTTAGTGTGCTGTAAGTTTGCAAATGTGTGTGATTAATTAACACGTGTATAATATTTAGCGTGCTTTCTAGTTTGTTATAGTGTATTCTTGCTTTTAAGTTGTATGAGTGTATTCTGCCATTGTATCCATAAAAACTTGCATTAGTGGCATATTAGGCTTCAGATAGTTGGTTTGCTTGGGCCTTACAGGTAAAACCTGGGTATTCAAATAAATCATTTGCTTAAACCTCACAGACCAATCTCTTTTTGCCACAGGGGTACATAACACATACAATCATCATACATGTATAATTATCATACATAACATGTATGCTCTCACCCCAAAATACTACCTCTTCCCAAAGGCCCCAAACTCCTGTAGCATGATGTACAAGTCTATGAACTGCTATGAGATCACCTCCATACCTCTCACAATAAATTTGCTCACCTTTCCCACTTACAGACACAACCTCCCTACGGCAGTCTCAAAAACAGCGAGAATGAACCAAGACCAGCAGAAATAGCAGCATTTGGGATTAGCACAGGACAGCACCACATGAACTGTCCTTTTCTATGAGGTTCTCCATCAATTATCAGTGTTGAAACATCTTCCCAGTGTCTGGGGGGGCGGGGGGTGGGTGGAAATCATTCCTTCCATCTTAGCATTAGAGAGTTCTTAAGAAAGTGGTGGAAATGTGAAACACAGTAAAAATGTTCCTCAACAGCTGCTGACCTAAATGATTCCCCTAGGATAAAATCGGTAAGGAATTTATTCATTTGAAAGCCTTGTTGTTTCTTCCATGAACATAAATACAGCAGCCACCCTTTCAGCATAGCTTTTTCCACGTGAGGGATTTGTTCATACATTCAAGAGTTTGCTAGAAAATATCTAACAACATTTAAATAATGCTCAAACTAGTACTTACTACAATTACAAAGTAAACATTTCTGATCTATTCTACTCCATAGGCAAATGTATATTTTCATAGACAAGCCAATTATTTTGATTTTGCAGATATAAAATCGTTCAACAGATATCATCTCTGTTTATAATCAGTAATTAGTTCTAGGTTATCTCTATGCTCATGCACTACAATTAAATGCTAATAAAAGACAATTATCCCAGGCTCAAATGTCAGAAGGTTACATTTTTCTTTTCCAAACTAAAGTATACATTGTTTTTAAATGTAAGGCGCTCAATTGCAGGTAAGATGATCTACACTTATTTCTGAGCTGTCTTGGACTAGTATTTTTGCTCAGCAGGAATACTGGAATATGAATGCACACACATTTTTCTATCTCATATTGCTACACTTGTCTCATTAAAAAAAAAAAAAAAAACCCAAGCAAAAAACACCAACACTTTATATGACTAAGATTTCTTCACAATGCAGAGGTGAGAAGGATGCTGGCATGAATTGTTGAGTCAATGAGGGTTAGACAATATAAAAGTTTTAGGTTTATAAAGTGTGTATGAAGAAAAGGATTCAAAAGTGAATTTGTGTGTGTCTCAATCCAGTAAAACTAATTAGGATTTCTCACAAGACTATTATGAGGTTCAACTAACAAAAAAAAATTTACAGCAATCTACTATTACTAGATATAGAAATATAAAATATTACTCATACTTTCTGCAAGCAGTTATTATATGTTACTACAGATTGCATATATACAAAGCCAAAAAAAGAAAATGACAAATATCTGAAAGTGTAATACATATAAATGCGATTCAGTGAGCACAATGCTGAGAAAGGATGAGGCATTAAAAGATTAATGTCATGAATTAATGCACTCATTAAACAAAGCAACTTGAACCTTTTACAAAGATTTCATTGAGAACATTATGACTGTATCAGTATGTCATTTGCCATTCCTCACAAGCAGCCAGGTTTACTGCTTGGCAGAAAAGCATGAATGTTTTACAGGTCAAAAGCTTCAGTTTAGGAAAGGTTATGCTGGTTGTTCAAGGTCTTAAATGAGTGTTTGACTGTATTAGTGGTCTGCACAACTGGTTAACCCAAACCCATACCAGAAAACATCTGTTAGACAAATGCAGCCAGGCAGCGTGGCTACACACCATGTGCTGGATAATGAAGTAATTGTTGCTGTTAGAGAACTACACCATGAGTTTTCCAACACTGGCAACTATGAGCCATCACTGTCAAAGTGACTTTTCTCCTGGATGGCCGGTTGTTGGTGGCTCAGTGCAGATTCCCTTCTCTTGACAAACGACAATGGCTCAAGCTGTGACTTTCTTTCTGCTCATTTTCTTTTATAGGTGGCTCTAGTCCCAGCACTCTAATGTGATTCCTTTTCATAGCCAGTCTGGTTAAATTTCTTCTAGCGAATGCAATTATATTTCCAAACTATTCTTTGTGTTGCTGTGAGAATCAAACAAAAGGGAAAAAAAATATATATGTGGTGGCTGTCACAATCTTGCTGATAGAAATAATTACTCCTCCTGATGTAACTACACTAAACCACTAAGCAATGTGGATAAAAACTCTTACCTATCTATGCAAAGCTCTTTCTTAAATGTGTATGAAAGAAGAGCTAAATAGAGAGATTAGTGCACTCGGGAATGCACAGCAGGACACAGACCTTTAGGTGACAGGCCCCTGTTACCTCAGTCCCTGAAACAAGGAAGGTATCACCTCTCTAACAGCAGTGAGGGAAGGCTACATAGGACACTGTGATTTTGGGTAACTTTGTGTTTGGCCTTCATGTTATCTACTAGATTACACATCCTAATCCTCATTTTTGGCTGATAAACTGGGAGCATCAAAAAACAAAAGGGCAAGCTGCTGTAGCATGAGCTAATGATATTTTTTGGAGGTGAGAGAAAACCACATCACCTGCAGATAACAGACACTGCTTACAGATAAACTACATCGCTTCAGATAAAACACACTGCTTACAGATAAAGCACACCATTTTCATGGCTGCATTGGTGAACAGGAGAGAAAAAAATAATTAAAGACCATTTCCAGTGATGGTGTGGTTCTGCTCTTACCCAAACAGCCCTAAACCAGTTCAATTTACTACCAGGTGCACCTCTCCACAATCACCAGCACTTTCAGATGCAGCTACTGCAACACAGAGACTGCAGCTTGGATGGAAGCACCTGAGTACTGCTGAATTCACTGTCTTATAATGAGTTTCAAGATCAGAACTCAAAACCTGCCTGAAAGCAAAGAAGCAATGAGGCAACAGATCTCACAGAACTTTTTGCGTGAAGCCTGGACCAGGCTCCTCAGGGAGGTGGTGTGGAAACCCCACCCTTGGAGGGGTTTCAAATCCATGTAGATGAGGTGCTGGGGTACATGGTTTAGTGGTGGGATTGGCAGTGCTGGGCTAATGTTTGGACTTGATGATTTTAAAAGTTTTTTCCAACCAAAATGATTCTATGGTTCCATGATCTGGATAATCAGTTAATAGTTAAGTCAGGTGGCAGTTGCTGAAATGCAGCCATGTCTACATGGACGTGGAAGGGAGTGCTCCTGGGTATTCACATAGACACCACAGCCATAAAGCATTTTAAAAAAGTATTAGTAGAGAGATGGTTACTGTAGATCTGTTGCTACCATCTAATTAAAGCAAGACCCACTGTTAAACTACTTTATAACAACAGCATTGCCAAGTTAGAGACTGTACCCAAACTTAGCAGAAAACTTCCATCCTAACAACTATAAAAAGTTACAGGCAGTCTATTGTGGAAACTTCTGTACCAACCCATCTGAGCAAAATTACTTTTCTTGCTCCATGCAAAATTATAATCTATTAATACAGCCCAGCAAGGCTTACTAGGGCCAACCACTGCCAGGAGCCACAGACTCCTTGCACCATGCTTGACCACTTCTGCAGAGCATTCCCCACCCTCCACCACTACGCTGGCAACAAGACAGTCCTCCAAATACCTTTTAGTAAAGAAGAAAGTTGAATGACAAACTAGATTGCCTAAGGGTGGAATTGCACCTGCAGCCCAAAGCAACCTGAGCCCAACAGCACTATCAACTCTTCACCCAAAAACGCACTCAGCAGCAAGCTCACCAGTGGGCTGAGCTGATAGCTCCAGGGCTGCTACCTCCAGGCACCAGTCTCACTGATGAGGGGTTTACTGGTTCAGACCATAATTATCTTGTTGCTTTATTTTAATCCCCAAATTAAAGTTTACTGTATAGTGCCATCATAATGGTGCAAAGAATCTAAGGAATCATCACAATCAAGTCTGGAGGACTGAAACATCCAGAGTCAAAATACAAGTAAACCATGTTAAGACACATCCTCCTTCTTTTCTTCCTCTTCCTTAAAAACACCCAAGGACATACAGGTTGAAGAGATCATAGACTATTAATGACTCTCTGTAGAACTAAGAGCTCAGCACTGTTTTCTTAGCAGAGAAGACCCAAAGCATCTGTGCAAGAAGAACTATTGCCAGCAAGCATTTCCAACTGTCACTGAACCCTCACCAGCTCCTTAACAGCTGTCAGGTAGATGAGTTCACAGACCCTGCTGGTTTTCCTGCATGAGCTAAGAGCATCCCAAATATCCAGTGCAGCACTTGAACCATTATATGATCCTCCCTGAAGCTGAATATTCAAGTTTAGGCAGAGCAAAACAGCAGTTATTTTTAAACTGGTTCAAATAACAAGCATCAGTAGAAATTAATCCTAGCTGTATCTATCTTCTTTTTACTTCAATAGATTTTATGATCCTATGCTTTCATATTTGCAGTATTCAATATCATGATGTTTAGAAAGCTTTACATTTTAAAATATGCCAGAATAATTTTTCAGTGTCTTCTGAATTCATCCCTTTTACTTAGAATTGGAAAATTGAAAAATTTAAGTGAATAGTATAAAATTCATTAAGTGACATTAAACAGTAATAATAAAAACAATGATTGATTGAAACATGCCTCAAACTAGAACTACTTCTGCTAATTAAAGTCGAATATTTTTCTGTTGTGTAAAATTAATGACCAGAATTATCAACCTTCTGAATTATTTTAAAGGAAAGTTCTGAATGAATTAGCTTTGAGAAACCAAAAGGCTCTTTGGAATTATCCCACCTAACAAGATGGTAGTAACTTACCCAACTCTTTACAACAGCAGCTGTGAGTTTGGATAAATGGTGAATGAATTTTAACATATCTGTATCTATGGCAGATGCAAACTCAATGAGAGGTTTCAGTTCAGACTGAATTCCTTCATTTCCACCAAATTAAAAAAAAATATTTTTTTTTTAAAAGCTACAAAATAACCTCCCCATCTGATAGCTTAACTATGAAGGAACAGACCTTCTCTCATGATAGACTAAAAATATCTCCAACTCGGTTCTCAGAAGTGGAAATTGTCCACAATTTTTATGTTGGAGATTCCCAGCTCTTCACTCTGTCTATACGAGTTCTTCAATGCAGTGTAGAGGATAACAATGACTTCACCGGACCCACTGGTCACTTTGTTACATCCAGCTGTGTTCTTGCTTTCTAGGGCAATTAAGGGATTTTGTGGTGCTATTTCTGAGCATGATACAACATGGAAGCCACACAGATCGAAATCTTGAAGTTGCTCAGGTTGCACATCAACCCTGTAACTTAGAGGATGCTGCCACCAGGAGTATAGATAAGACATAAATTGAAGACATAAATGGCACATTGACAGCTGTTGTCAGCGAGGACAATGAAAATTGGCAGATTTAGCCAAGTATGAAGCGTGACAAATTGCAGGAGAGCAAAAGGAAGGCAGCGCTTCACTCAATTCAGAAGTAGGATGACATTTGCTAGGAAGCTTGTGGGAATTCTTCAGACAGCCTACAAGATGTGCTAAATGTTATTTGCATTATAACAAATCATAAGGTATCGAGTGCAAAATCATTTCCCTTTAATGAAGACTTCTTGAGAGGAGAAAAAAAAGTCAATTAGAAGACTGAATCTATAAATATGTTGTGGTTTAGATATCTCTGAAGCACAAAAATCCTAATAACGTGCATTTAATGAAAACAAACAGCAAAATTGCTGCAGCTTATCAGATCGACAGTGGTTTTGAGTTTACAGCATGCCGAGGGGGGCTTCCCTCCCCTCTTTACAATTAGTAAAAAAAAAAAAAAAAAAATAGTGGTACAATGTAAAAAAGCCCAACATGTTATTCTTCATGAAAAAGACATATCCTAAATATATCTGCCACTTCTTGCCACTGGATCGGAATAATCACTTCTCAAAAAGCAACCCAACCTCACTGCATCAATGCTTACAAAATACTAGCCGAACTCTTGGCTTAACATCAACAGGAAGGGTATTTTTAATTATTATTATTAATATTATTGACAGATTTGGGGGTTCTTCTACTAAACAGGTTTTGTTTTGTCTGTTGATCTTCAGCTTTGATAACATTTGGTTTCAGTTGCTTTAGAATCTGAGCTTATTTCTGTTTCTTTTTCATTGCACTAAAAAAAAAATCCTCCCCAAAATGTCTTTTTAAGTGCTACCTGTCATCCCAGTAGAACTCTTCAAACATGTTAAAGAAGAATTAATTTTCTAAGTACTACCATCTCCAAGAAGAAATACAACTACATTTTAAGTTTAAAGAATTAAAGCAATGGTGTATTCATGGGAATTTCACATTTTAAAACCAGAACATAAAATTTAGCTAGAACCCATCACTCTGCTCTTATGACAGAGTAATACCATATCAGATTTCCAGGTCCTCAGAGCAGTCTTTCACACAACATCTGTCTGATCTTTGACACACATCCAAAAGAGAAACTTTGAATGTGGCCTATTTCACTTTTTGTTAGTCTTCTGGGCATCCTCAAGGACACCTCATTCATATTTGCAGAGTTGCATCACTATAGTTTTAAGGAGACTCATTCTACCTAACTGCAGGCACCTAACATAGCTTGCCAGCTGGTCTCCACAAGCTTCCTTACAAAGGATGGAGAGCAACTGGGTTGTCTGAGGTTTTTCTGTGAAATAAACTATTTTAGACACATGGACTGCTTCTGGAGACACTTAATTTCACCTCACTTCTACAGCTACATTGAAGGCTTAAGGCAGGTGATGTGATGACTGACTGCCTGCACTGCTGGCACCTACGTGCTCCCTTTCACCCTATCTTGTTTTTTTAACTATTCTTTTATCAAAGTCCTTGAACATAAATAATGATTGACATTGCATCGGTAACAATGCTATGCTGTTTTTCACGATTTACCAAAAGGCACTATGTCAGAAATACCTTTTTCTTAATGATTTTGCTACCATACCAATTTATATAGAGATAACCAAGAGAAACAGCATGTACCACCCCCAAATATCCTTTATCTCTCAAGTTAGAGCTGTTCGGTTAAATCTGAGAGGTGACAACTCAACTACATTATGTCCCACTCTTTGGCCCCTCTGTGGCAAGAAGTGACAACTACAGCACATTAAGTGACATATTTAATTAGATACCATGCTTTTCTGAGTTAGGGAAATGACCGTGAACACCTCAGCTAGGAACATGACTTTTTATTACATCCTGAAACAAGATAAAAAAAAAAAAATTAACTCTTAATTTGGATGTCTATTCTTTCTAATTAGGTAAATTTCATATGCTTAGTTCTGGGGGATGATGGGTATACAAAGGAAGAAAAGGGGTTTTTTTTCCTTCTCTTTCTTATTGTACAATAAAATAATTTTCAAATATTAAGGACCAGCTCATACTTCCAGTTTAAATGAAGGTCTGATTCAGAAACACGGACTGTGCACAGCACACACAAAGGAAATTGGGTCATGTACTTAAGACTCAATATATGGATTTGAAAAATATCACTTTTGGAATATATTTTAGACCAGTGCTCTGCATACATTGGTCATGTTTTAAAATAGAAATTCCCACGGTGTGCTGCATATCGCTCTTCACTGTTTGCAGTCTAAGCAGCCTCACAGTCCATTCAATAGCTCTTGATCTAGATGCAAATTCAATGTGTCTCAACAGGCAATACAATAGTGAACGCTAACTCAGATCTGCGCCGTACTGCCCTGAAAGGGTTCCTGCAGGCCAAAAATATCCCATAAATACAGACAGGCAGTGAAGTGCCAGCCAGTTTCAGTCTCCCAGTTCCAACAAGTAGTTCATGTCATTTAATGTGAGAGAACATAGAGTAACAAGGACAGGTACAAAGGCCAAAGAGGAGGAGGTTACTGAGGGAATGTGGGTTTTGCCAGCATAAACAGGCTTTTCAAAAGCTGCCCAGATGGATTCTGTGATTTCCCCACTTGTAGGGAGAACCAAAGCAAAGGCAGGGATGCTGTTAATTTCTGAGGAGCTTCTGAGGAACTTCAGCATTTCTCTCCATGCAGATTTCCCACCATCCAGTTCCACCACAGCACCTTGCATGGCAACCTGCTAATCAAGCTGCTTTATTCAAATACACCTTAAAGGGAGACATCTGAGCAGCTTTAAAATACAAAAAAAAAAAAAAAAAAAGCTCAAATACTTCCACAGTTCTTTGATACAGCAGAAAAACAACAACAGGTTGGGCAGATCACTGAGGAGTGAGCAGAGGTCACTAGAATGGAGTGTAACAAAACTAACCCTGTTGTGAGATCACTGCCAGGCAAGGTGGTACAATTCACCCTCTGAACACACCCTTCCTCATCGCCCCGATCATACAGATGTGACTGCGGCCCTCACGCACTGCAAGGAATCTGGATCCCAAGAAGAGAGAAAGCAAAAGGCTTGGAATCAAGACTGTTAATGTGTGTATATATAAATATAAGTTTTTTTATTTTGATCTCACTTAAAATAGGAGATCAGCTTAACCTAAATTAGATGGTTTTATGTCCAACAGCTGTAATTGCTGTGGATGAAAGGACAAACTGTCTTAGGCTGTAGAATCAAGTAAAAGTTTGACTGTACTCATTTGGAAATACCCCTCCTTAGATTTCATCAAAAACATAACAGAGTTTGAGAACATGGTGCAGATCCTAATTAATACAACTTGTAGGAACACTGAAGAAGAGACTGTTAGGAAAGTAACCCACACAACAGGCTTTGTCTTCACCCAAGAAATAAAAATTAATAAATAAATCAGTGAACATTTAACAAATTTTCATCCACCTTTCTCCTCTCACATACTGCTGTTTCCCCAACAGACTTAAGCATTTGCAAGCTCTGCTGTACAGGAGGGGGAAAAAAAATAGAGCAAGACAATCAATATTTTTGATAAAAGAGAGTTAAAAGGAAAATCTAAAATCCCTAATGTTGCCCTCCATGTCAAAAAGGAATACTTTTATCTCCATAAAAAGATTACAACAACAAAAAGCAAATATCCTGAGTCCAAATTTCTTACGCTTTTCAAAGATAAGATGTTGAGAAATAAACTTTTTGTAAGAAGTAGGGGAAAAAAAAAAATCTTTGCCATGAGTCTAAATTCATCCGGAGCTCAGGATTGACCTCCTGTCTCTGTGCTGTTAGAAAACACTCGAGGATTTTACTATTTTTTTCTTACTAAGATAAGCGTGAGTTGCAAAGTCCAGCTCTGTATCCTGATTGTATTACTGAAAACTGGCTAAAATCTGTTAGGTGCAGCCATCCTGGCAGTGCCAGTGGTAAGTCCCAGCTCCCAAGGCAGATGGTGTAAATCTAAACATTTGAGCATCCTCTGCTGAGATGAATCCTTCATTGCTAGAGAGGAACAAAATCTCTTCTGTGTCTCATCAACACCTCCTACTTTCAAGGATAAGATTTGCCATCTTTAATCAGTTGTTATTTCCCAGGGATTTACATACACACACACACACACACAGGTTTTTTCTCTGCTTCATGACATAGTCAAAGCAATGGAAACCAGGGGCAAGTATTTTGACAAACACTGGAGTTTATAAAGAAATAGATGCCTGTTAAAGAGCAATTATACCTTCCCATGGCATAAAAGCACAACATCGCTTCTCAATTCAAGCACACACCATTGTTTTCTTGAACTAAACCGTATTTCTTGAAAAGATACAATACTTTTAAAACTCACTTTTTCCTTCCTTTCCCTCTTTTTCTTTGCTAATCTCGGCACACTCTGAAAGTCCTTGTATTATCAGACATTCTCTTTCTCCCTTTGATCATAACACAAAGGAGCACTCCTCACGGATGAGGAAAACAGAGAATAGCAAAAAAAAAAAAAAAAAAAGGGAGCCACTGGAACTAAAAAAATAATTTAAAAGTAGCACTTTTTCCTTGTAGGAGTATTAATTCTCCTTTTACCATACAGCTCCTGAAGCTCTGTTGACCTTTCTGTGCAGCACACCATGCATATGCATGGCAGTTCAAAAATAGCACTACAGTGAAGGCAATTGAAGGGAATCAGGGTGCTTTTTGACTCCAGTAAGTGTAACAGGAATAAAGGGAACCCTTGAACTCTGTATACTTCACACATGGTGGCCCTTTGGTTTGCCTTGAGTCTTAGAAATTCTACAGGGATGCCAGCCAAAATAAGAATGACGGTTGCTCAGCTTTTAGATTACAGTTCAGTTAGATATAAGGCTTGCCCTTTATTTTTTTGTAGCAAGAAAATAAAAGGGATAACATGTGGGAGAATTCTCTATATTATCCTGAGTGCAGTTGTGCACTGGTTTTTATAGCGCTGTGCTCAATGGATGTGATGTTCCTCCCCAGGAACAGAGCACGCTACCTGCTGTAATGGCAGAAACTGCTGCTTTAAATTGTTTTAAGGTCACTGAATGGAAATATACTGGCTGCAACTGTCGCTCAAATTTTCATCTTGGAACATGATGCAGTGGTGGCAGGGTGTACGAGTAAGGGGAGACCACCAGCATCCCGGTACTTTTGGTGATTAGAAATCACCAAAATTAGAAAGTCAGCTGCAGTTCTATTTAAATTAGCATCAAAAAGTAAAACTATTAAAGCATAAACATCCCTATATCAGGTTGTCTTCCAGCACGGTCATAGCCATGTGTAGAAGGAATGCCTTCAAGGCCATAAAACAGGGGAAAACATTCCACAGAATCATTGCTTAATAACACTTGAGCTATTCTCTCTCATTTTAATGAACACCATCTATTCTACTTCCTTCAGGTACAGAAAAATTTAGCAACAATCCTCCTGCTGCCTTATGATTCTTGAGGAACATATTTAAGCCCTCACAGACATATGTTACTAATCACTCAATCTAGAGCTCAGCACTTTTGACTTCCTTCAGAATTTCTCAGGCGCCTACATCTTTATTCAGCTAAAAAAGCCAGACACATTTCTAATCATTTTATCTTGTTAACCATAAATTACTAACTTCCTTTTAACACCAAGAAGCACAACGGCAGTCCACATGGAAAATTAATGTGAAATATCTTTGTTATCCCACAACCTTACCAACCCACAAATGCTGGATCGTTACAAATATTAAGATAAAAACCTAATTACTCAAAACCTGCCATCAATCTGGGAAAAAAAAATGGATACTTCAAATTTTGATATTCCTTTTCAAGAATTTGAATTGTTGGAGTATAAGTCAAACATCAATTTTACTTTTTTGTTGTTGCTGTCATTTCTTCTTAAATTTTCAATATAAGAACTTGATTTTTTTATATATGTATAAAAAAAAAATCTGGTCTGTCAACTGCATCAAATATTTTTTCAAGATGGTTGACTGGAGAAACAAATCAGAATAAACTGTCTGTCATCAGTAATTTGGTTTTGACAGCTTATCAACAAATTCCATGGGAAATACCTGTTAATTTCCCCCCTCAGAAACAGTTTTTATCATGGAAAAGAAGTGGACAAGATAAGAAAACTAACTGATGTATCATCCACGATTACCTTCCATTATTTTCATTCTTATTTAAAACGCCTTTCTTTACTGCTGTTCAGAGTGATTCAATGCACTCACAAATCACCTGTGTCTTCCCCAGGATACCTATCTTTATAAAACCAGCATCTTTCAGTAACAGAAAAATCTCAATAAACATCTGCAGCTTCTTGAAAATGGTAGCTGTGAAAACAAGAAGTTTAATAGCAAGATTTCTGCTGTTTTGCACATTCTGAAATACACATTAAACATATTTATTGATTCTGTAGTTGGCAAGTCAAAGCAGCTATTCCAACTGAGGATGCACACAGGGTAACAAAGAAAAATACGCCACGGATTTATTTACTTTCAGAAATGTAAGTCAGCACTATGCACACAGAATACTGTTGATTGACTTTTAATTGCAGCCTATTAAAAATGTTGCCACCGAATTAAAATTCCCTAAGAATAAAAGGTTATTTAACACACATGCCAGAACTCTCTACAGTGCTTTGGTGACACTGCAAAAATCAATAGCACTACAGAGAAAGCCTCCAGTACAGTTAAAGAAAAGAAGTTTAAAACACAGTAAGAACCTGCCGTTTTATGTATGAGTCCAAAGTCTATAAGGTTATAGATCATAACACAAAATCTATTTCTTATTCTTTAAAAAAATCAGCTTACAAGATATTTTGCTTTTAATACCTGGAAATCGTACTGAACCACTTTAGAAAACATTCATAAATTGGGGGGGGGTGTCTTCTCTGTCTAGAAAATGTAAATATGCACTTTCTGTTCATAGTCATCTTATTTTAGATGAAGAAAGAAGCAGCAAGATGAGAACCAAAAGTGAAATCCAAAGGAGAGGATGGTGTGCGCACGCCCCTGACTGGAACATGCTACACTACCCACAAACTCACAGTAACAGTTACAACTGGGTACTCCTGAAAGGGAGTTAATGCCAACACTGCGCATGGATCCAGGATGTTACACATTTGGATTTATTTAGATAACTTGGTACCATCTGGTAACACAATTAAGGGGGGGGGGGGGGGGGGGGAAAAAATGAAAACAAAGCAGGGGCATCTATCCCCCTGGCCCTTCAGAAAACCTTTGACATATAAATTCAAGTTCCTTGCCAATTGTTACCTGGT
>JANIJG010004577.1:37951-58360 GCA_024611175.1 Megaceryle torquata | reverse complement strand
ATAAATATTTTAAAAAAAAACATAATAAATAACGAGCTGTTTTTTTAGAAAAAAAAAAAAAAAAAAAAAAAAAACAAAACAAAAAAAAAAAAAAAAAAAAAAAAAAAAAAAAAAACCCAACAGAAATGCATCTACATATTTTGTACATACATTTATCTTTTATTTGACTTAAATTACTCTTACCCCATGACACAGGTGACAAATCTTTCATCATTTTCCTCTTGTCTGCATTTTATTTTAAGGGCACAGGAAGCTCCATTTGCTGAATTAGGTGCCAGTACACTCAGCAGCTGCAAAGGCTGGGAGCAAAGTGGTGGCCTTTCAGTTGAAAGAAGGACAAAATGAAAGCAAATGTCACTGTATGGCAATGATGGCACACAAGAAGTCACCTGAGGCAATTGTCACATGAGGTCCAGAGATGATAAAATAAAACTATGTGAAGTTTCTTTGCATCAAAACCAAAAATAAGCTAAAACATCATCTCACCAGGTTCTCTTGCCAATGACAAATAAATTACAAGTTTTAAATAAAAGAACTGTGTCATGCCTTTTCAGTGCCCTGATTAGGAGGGACAGCTTCCTATAAATACGGAGAAAGTCTTTGACCCTTACTCTTTTCATTATTATCTGATTTAGCAGCATCTTAAAGTATGTATCTATGTCCTTTTTTTTGCATGTAATCCTATTTCTTTATGATCATTGCACACTCAGTTTTTTCCATCAGCTTTTACTCTGTTCATGTGAAATACTCATTTACCATAATACTGACTGGGGAACCATGGTAGAGAATTACCTAAAATCTTTGGAAGCATCAGTTTTACAATAGTCAGTCACGTATGTCTTTAAGGACTCCAGAGTTCAGAAGAAAGCAAAGTAGTTTAAAAGAACTGATTTTATTTCTTTTTTCTGGTACAAAAAGAGGCAAAACTGCAAAGAACCATTGAAAGACTGTTTCACTATAATTCAGTACAAATAGATTCTAGAACTGCTGTACTTGGATCGAGTGCATCTAACACATAGTCAACCCAACAGTTTAATTTTCAAAACGTGGCTTCCAGTATTGGAAGCATGAGATCAAGCCAAAATACAACACCAGTAAAAGGTTGGAGCAAAAAGCCAGTGTTGAATTTCAGAGCACAGAAGGTTTACGGAAGTGTTTAGTGAAAATAGTTGGCAAGTGGGTTTAGAAAAATTTTCTGTCTCTTACTGACTACTTCAAGATTTGGCCCTGTCAGAACATCTGAAGAGCTTTCCTCCCGTCATCCTGGCAGAGATATGGAGGGCATATGGGCAGGCAGGATGCTTATTGCCCAAACCAATGTCTTCAAATTAAGCTTGAGAGATTTTCTGGAAGGTGTGCTTTAACCAAGGGAAGTTTCTCCAGGCAAAGATGCTATGGGTCCCCATCTAGGCATAGCTGGATGAATGTAAAGCCCTCTGATAGATAAAAATTAGGTTGTGTGATCTAATTGACCTTTCTGGACTCAAGTATTCCACCAAAAATGGTGTGGGTTTGGCTTGTTGTTTTTTGTTTTTTTTTTTCCTGTTTATCAGATGCACTGTTAAGTGGAATAGTTCTACAGGGAATAGGAGTAAACTATGAACACAGGATTTTGCCCTGAGCAAAGCAGATTTGTATTTGATTTCTCAGCTTTGTTCTTGTATCTGATATCCACTTAAAAGAATTTCATGGGGCCCTGTAGGAATTGTGGTAATCAATGGGCAGTAAATTTATGCTTTTAAACAGCTTTGTTGTCCTCATACCCAGTGCAGTCATCACATCAGGTGGTTTTGGCACTACCTGTCTTTTCAGGAAAGCCCTGGAAGTAGGTTGCTATTGTTAAAAGTATAGCCCCAGTTCATTACAGAGCAGAACAGAAATACAGGTAGAGGTCACAGAGAACTGTGTTTGTATCTCACAGAGATGCACTTGTTTCTATTCCCTCACTTAGGGATACAGGTAAGTGCTTTTTAGTGAAACTAATTATGTTCAGCTTGTAATGGCATCTGCTGATTTGTAAATGCTGTTTTCTGGTTTTAGTGGTTTTTGTTTCTTTTTTTTTTCACTTCAAATCTTTCTGAGGTTTCCTGCTTTTCTTCATACTCACTGAGCTAATGCATTTAGCTTAAATGGCAGAAATGTACATTCAAAACCTCCTCCTCCTCCTCTCTAATGAAAGACTCAAGTTTGGTCCTCTGTCTAACATTTGTAAGAGCACATTCACTGTGCCATGAAGATAAAGAACTGTGGATGAAGTACCTTCTTCCAGAAGTCCCTAGGAAATCTCTCAGAAGTGCTGACATAGCTGAGATCAAGGGTTTTCTATGAATATTTCCTAAAATAAGTCTGAGAACTCTCTGATGTCATTCAGCTGGCTCTTTTTTTGCTGTGAGAGCTATTGTATCAGGAGGTATTACTGTGTACAGCTTATTTCTCTCATTTGCATTTTTTCCTGATAGGCCTAATTAGCTCCCACTTGTTTCTCAGTGTGGTTTCCCTAGGACCCAAATTAATAGAGGAGGATTTTTCTGTACTGACCACAATGCAATAGGATTTCTAAGTTTTTTCCTACTGAAAGACTGAACATTGCAGTTGCTGGTCACAGCCATGAAAAAAAAAATCCTATTTGTATCCTTGGACATGTACAGGGCAACAAGCACTCTGCTGTATGAGTTACCAGGGTCTTACCGCATTCTTCCTCATTTTTTCCCTGAAATTCTCCACAAGTCACCAAACCAGCAAGGAGAGTATAAGATGTAGATGCTTGCATTTCCTCTCATTACTTTGAGGGATGTAAACCACAGAATATTTTGTTTCATGATCAGCTTGGTGTGCAAAACAGGTTCTGTAAATGATATGGTTAAACACCCAAGGTATCACCAAAGTATCTTGGGGTTTTCTCAGTGACCACAGTCCAACTGAGCCTCCTAGGAACTCGAAGAAGCATCCGAGGGGATGAGACATTGTCACTTGAGCTAAAGACTTCTGCTGCACTCTGAGAAAAAGTTGTTTAACCACTCTACCTCCATTTCTCTGTCATAAAAAACTTACCCTCCTGTGACTTTGGGCAGGATACAAAAATACATCAGCAAGGAACTGTGTACTGTTAGGGTAACTATCAGAGTAACAGTAGTGGGCTTTGAAAACCAAATGTCAGCTGGAGCCACAAACATCCTGGTGATCATCACATGGTGGCAACGGTCTCACCACATTCCTCACCTGCCCATGAGACGCTCATCACCGCTTTGGCAGCAGGGTCAGCCCCTACTCTGAATTTTTAAGAAGATGAAAAGAAGTCAAAGCTAATCCCTTCCCTACCCAGAAAAAAGTTCCTTGATGAAGAGGAAAATCCCAAGGCAAGCGCACCCTTCCACAAGAGCAATCAATGCTGAGCCATGCCAGACAATCTCTTAAAGCTGAAACCTTTTAGCCTAATGAAGAACAAATGAGACTGTCCCAGCAACACTCCATATGTTTAAATCCAGCTATGCACTTAAGTGCTTTCCTAAATAACAAGTCTTAAGGAGGCTGATAGTGGTTGAATGGTCCACTCACTGACCACAAGTGTGTTCTGATAATGAAGCATTTCTTCTCTCCTTGAAAAAAAGGCATGTCTGATATTAAATTAAAGTTAGGTTTGAACTTCAGTGATGGTCTGATCGTCTGCCTGCTGTTTTATACTAAAAACACATTGCATGCTTACTTGCAGTAGTGTTCTCTCTAACTGATTATTTCCTAAAGGTATTTCCTGCTCTTCCACCTCCTTCCTTCACTCTGATTAACAATCATAGCATGATCTCATCAGGCCTCGACAAGTATTGATGGGCCACAGTATCATGAGGCTAATAAAGTGTGTTACCCAGTATTTTCTGGTGACACATAAAAACTCCCTTATGAAAGACTCATGAGACAGAATATAATATAAATGCCTTTCTAGTAACAGCAGAGTACTGTGGGCCCTGCTGCGCTGGGCACAAGTGCATTATTTAATGGAGCTCTGCGGGGCAGGAGTGCCCGAGTGCATGGTGGGGGGAAGCAGGGGAGGGAGTGACGGGGGCTGCGGGGCTGGGGACCCTGCTGTGCTGTGGCCATGGTTGAGGGAAACAGGTCAGGCAGGACCCAGAGCACTTTGTGGGAAAATAAAACCCTCAGGCACCCTCCCTGTGTGCTGCCCCAGCACCTGAGCAAATCCCTCTGAGATCTGAGCAGACCTCTGCAGCTCTGTGCATGCTGCCTCCACTTGCTGCTGCTGTTTTCTTTTCTCTATTACCGCCATATTGCTCTGTTAATAAGAGAACTTTATTAGAGTACAATATCAAACATTAACTGTGTAAGTCCATTCCTTTAAAAAGGATGAGTGAAAGCATACAAAAGTTATTTAGGTCAATTAACTTTTCTTCAATTTATAATTATTTCCTGATCATGTGTCAAACATTAAAAAATAAGTCTGAAAGGATTAAATTATTTTCTCCTCTCTGATGCATGGCAACGTGAGAGTCAAGCCCAGCAAAGACACATGTTATGAGGACAGCAACATCAGTTGAAGGCCACAGATAAAGTCATGGTCCCAGCTCTGCAATTCTCTGCTGACCCCTCTGGACCCTCAGTTGCAGTAGACTTGGTGGATGCTTGTCCCTGCTTTGGGCAGGGGTGATGAGACAGCCCCCTGAAAGATTGGGGGAGCACCTGGCACCTCTGCAGCTGCCTTTCTGCACCAGTTTACCAGGTTCAATGTGTTTTGGAGTGATGTGCTTATTGAGCCTCAGGGGGAAGCTAGGCTGAGCTACCCTCCCTGGACCGCCTCCTTCGGAAGGAGCCTTGTAAGTCCCTCTTTCAGGTAACCCTGAGCCTCTCCCCTCCCTTAGTTTGCCAGTGAACTAATAGCTGTTTGTTTTTAAGAAGCACAGATCCTAAAATTCCCATTGCTGAGTTGAAGGCAGAGTAGTGTCATAAGGTTAACAACTCAAGGGCTACAACAACTCTTCTAACAGAAGAAAAGAGAAAAAAAAAATCCAACAAGAGGTGCAGCAAGAAAGAAAATCCCCTATCTAAGAGCCTCTAAGAATGCCTCACCTCCTGCACAATCTCCACATATAAACTTTGCTCAGCACACTCGGGGTAATCTTTTCACATCATAAAACTTATAATCCTCCTAAAGTGGTTTCCTAGGGTTTGAGGTATGATGCACTTATCAAATAACTGAAACAAATAAATCAGCTTATTTAGGCTGTGGTCAGTGTGTGTGTAGCTCTGTGTACGCAGGGAGGAAGCCAGCGCCATACTAGCATTTGTATACATTAGCAACAAAGCTGTCTGTGACAAGCTGTCCTCTGCACAACTAAATATTTAGTTGCGTATCATAAGTAACTTCTTAAGTGATTAAAGCAAGAGGGTGCTTTCTGTTCGTGCTGGTGTGGGGAGCTGGAGCATTGGGACAAGCAGCATGGCAGGCTGGGGAGGCAAGCCCTTGGCACGCAGTGCAGATTCAGGAATGGAGGATGCCCATGACAGCCTTTTTAAAGCTGCACTGTAGGGCCCTTGGACCTGGCGATGCAGCTGCATTGCTCTGTGCCTGCCAGGGCTGCGCAGCCTCAGCACACTCTGCTGTCACCCGTCTCTTCCTAGGAACTGGCTCTGAGCAGAGTCCACGTGTCTTTCTTGCATATTTGTACTGAGTTCAAGTTTTCAAAAGTTTGTTGCTAGCTTTTATTGGTGTTACAGCAAGGTTTATTTTTATCTGGGCCTGTGTTTATGGATTCCCATGGTTGCATACTTTTTTGTATGTGCAAAATTAAACTAATAAAGCAATTTCATATTTAAGAATTATATAATATATGCTTCCTGTTGAATATAAGCACATTGTTAATGAACTTAAAACTTTTAGTTTTTAAAAATTAACTTTAAACAACAAGCTAGAAAAACTATCCTAAACTTGCTCCCTGCATGTTTTAATGCATGTGCCATAAATGCTTTCTTCAGTGTTCAAGCATCATCACAAAAGAACTCTGGGATTGTTTGGGTATAGACACATGCTTAATGCAGTATCTTGAATTTCATATTTTACCTGGGAAAAAAGAGAAGGAAACCAGCCTACCTTAGGGACACAGACCCAGTTTTTGGATAGGGGCGGTCCATGCTTCTCCTGATGCTTTCTGACCCTCCAGACTCTTGCTGCCTGGCTTTTGCTCCCAGGAAGATATTTCAGCTTTTCTTTATTCTGAGGGGGAAACTCCATGGCAATTTGAACTATTTCAGGAATATTGACAACATTTATATTTCAGTATGTGCTATGTGCAGGCAAAGGGCAGAGCAAGGATCAGCCTGTCACCCTGTGGAGATGAGCCACGAGTTGGAAGACGGTTGGAGGGGTCTGATAGCAGCGACACCCAGGGAGCAGGGATGGGCTCACTTGCACCACCTGGCACCTGGCACATCATCATGTTTCCCAACTGCCCCTGGAGTGGAGCCCCTTCCCATCAAAGTCCTTCTCAGGTGCTAAGGCTGGCAAGGAAGCTTCAGTTCTGCCAGGGCCACCCTGATACATTTTGCAAGGGCTGATGCCGGGTTTGAGCAGCAGCTCCCATGAGTCATCCCGGTTGCTTGTAGAGGTGTTTGTTTACACCCAAATGCTGGGCAGACAAAACATTTTCAGCTACTTAAAAATTGTTAAGAGTTTGCCATGGTGTCAGTGACTTGGAGAAATGGTTAAGATACTGCTTTTACAAGACGTTTCTCAGAGATTTTGTTACTTGCATCTAGGAGAGCAAGCACGAGGAAGGCAGTAACACCATCATCTTCCTTTTTAGAATATACCATTTTAATAAGAAAATTAAAACTCAAATAAATGTTCACCAGAAAGTAATTTTAGTCTGTCATGGAAATAATCTACATTTATATGCTACCTAAAGTGAAGTGAGCCATACTGGCCTCCAGCAGCTCTGAAATCATTATGAATTATTGAGTAAGTCATCTTTTTTTTTTTATTGTTATTGACATAATAAACATATTTTCTTGAAAACATCTGGACCTGCACAGGCATAGAAGTATTTATTAGCCTGTGCTCTTTACAGCACTGTTTTACAAGGTTCTGTCAACTGTAGAGGGGAAACAGAAAGAAGGTTTCATCTCTGATGTTCTTGTCAACAGATACAGTGCTTCAGTCAGCCCCATCTCTACAGGACCCTGTCTTAGGGGCCACAAAATAAAATGTAAAAAAAAGAAATCAAGGTGAAAATTGTGTGGCAGGATTTACTATGTGTTAAATGATTGACCCACTGACAAATCTGAGGTCCTGCAAACTGAAATGCTGCTTGTGGTAACACAGAGCAGCTTAGGCTTTAAGTTGCCACCAGATCAGCTCTGAAGCCATAAAAAATTAGAGAGCTTGGGACTTAAATGCACTGTCAAACTGATGGGACGTTTGTAATGCAGTGTTCAAAACGCTTGTATGCAGCAGCTGGGGAGAGGGATGGCATCTGCAGCCACAGCAGAAGCTGCCACTGCCAAAGACACTTTCCTAAGTGCTGGGTGGGTTTTCCTGTACCACGGTGCACATTTCCACAGAGAAAGATGTGCTCGAACAACATTGAACTGCTGAGTAAAAAATACTGCAGTGGGAATTGCTGTATGCAACAGCATGCCCCCACACATGAAAGCTGAATCAGTATGGGATGGGCACATTTGCAACTGAGACTGTGGCTAAACCCTGTCTTGCCTCCTGATGGGCGCTCGGGCATTCCTGGGGCCAAATGCTGACATCTTCTGGCAGACTTCAGGCTCCCTCTGGAGACTCCAGGGTACAAAGTTACTTGGGGAAAAAAAGACCCTCCTTTTATAGTTAAAGCTAAATTATATTTTTTTTGTCTGTCTCCCCAGGCAGTAAATATATCATCAGTAGCTCTTCCATTTCCCATAAGTAAAAAAAAAATTAGAAAGTACTAGCTATGAATTTGCAGGAGTGCTTGCTATAAGCAAGAAAAAACAGGACCCTATTTTAAAGGGGACTTCTCCCTGGAATGTGAGCCCAGACAAAGACTTAGCCAGTTTTTTTAAATTTAAGTCTGGTGGAGCAACACATCATACCTTGGACATTGACAACAAATCAGCCTTTATTCAAGTGTGAAAATTAAGGCATAAACTGCTGTCTGCTTAGCTCTCAAAACAATGCCACATTATAAGAAATGTGATATTTTAAAGAGAAACAGGAAAAAATTTATCAAAGTTTTTGTTATTATTGCATTATCCTCTTGCTTGATCTACTAGCTATAGATAGTTGGTGTCTGCTTAAGTGCTTTCCATTCTTCCCATAAGCAAATTCTGGTTGAAGACTATATATCATTTTACTCTTGATCACTGCTAGTCTCAGTACCTCATTATAGCAAAGCACTTTTTGAAACTGAGCTATAGCCCAGATAAATGATTGTATAAAGTTTTAAATAAACATACAACATTTATGTTATGTTGTTTCACAGGGATGATTTATAGTCATTTTTTTCTTCCAGTCCTAAGCTCTGGACATAAAAGACACTGAGCTCTCTGCTGTTTATCCAAGCTAAATCCTCTGTTTGTTCTGCATAAGCGTTCTTGATTCTTTAATATATTGCAGGCTTTAGCTTCAGGTTTATTCCCTCTGGGATGGTGGAATTAGATACATTAACTGACAAAGATAAGGTACGGACATTGTAGCTTAATAGCCATTAAAACAGATATTATGATAACAAAAGTAGAGCTAGAAAAGGGAGTTGAGGTTGTGATATTTTGAAAAGATGTATTTACGAGTCTTAGATGAATAAATGCAAGATTTCTGAAATCTCCATAAAAATCTCACCCTCATTTGGGGGTTTTCTTGTTTGTTTGGTTTTTATTTTGCAAGGATAAAAGAATCACAAAAGGAAGACACTGCAAACCAGGTTACACTGCCTTGTGTCCCTCATGACAATTTTGCTTCTTACTAAAACGACATTATGTAATCTGGATGCGGATCCACTGAAATACTGCCACTGCCCTGTGCTACAGAAGAAAATTAAGAAAGTGCTGTAAGACAAAGCAAGTCTCTCTGCCTTAAGAAGAGCAAATTCTGTTTATCACATTCCTTCTTTCGCAGCTTATTTAAATACACATGTACATAAGCATCTAAACTGTATAGGTGTAGTCCATTTCATACTGCTATTCTTAATTTTTGCCTTTGTTCCTCTCAAAAAAAGCAACCAACACTAAACGACTGTTTTCTTTTGTAATATTAAATAGAAAAAATGTTGAGCTAAACCTACTAAAAGTTGCTTTGTAGATCAAGTCTATTATATCTTAAATTTTTGTGTAAAAACATGTTGGTATTTAAGGACCTAATGCTTGACACAGAAGATTGTAAGAATTACTGTCGTTAATGTAACATACCTTAAATCATCTCTTACCCCTGTATAAAAGTTAAGCTAAGATTTTTAAAAGCCCTAAATGGACTTTGAATTTTTCTAAATCAGGATTAACTGGTATATAAGTAACAGACTGGTCACTTTCACTGCCAAAAATTATCTAACTAGAAGTTTGAATCTGGCAGTATAAACAGCAGCCCTACTTGTTATTGTGTGGTACACAAGTTGGTATGTTGTCCATGCTCTGTAACAGATTGCATTCCAGAAAGCATGAAACATGTTTTTATCTGAAGCTTGAATAGTAAAATAAGCAGTAAGATGATTGTTTTGTTTTAATCTACAAGCATTTATTTTAGCTAAGATACTTTCTTTTTATAGTGGTAGCTTATTTCCAGGAGTAACTGTGCAGGTGTTGTGAATGACTTCTTCAATGAGCATGAAAGGAAGGGAAAAAAAAAATAGAAAAGTCAAAAAAGCTAGACTACTTAGGTGTGCATAAAAGCTATCTTAAAAAAAAAATCAAAACCAAAACAACCCCAAAAGGACAACTTTTAACAAAGGAATTATCTGATCAAGACTGCTTTTAATATACATAATATAAAGTAACATATAGCTTCTCAGCATAATTTATTATCAAACAGCTTATTAGTTTGTAAGTGAAATCTGTTATCTTCGTCCTGTGTACATGTGATAACAGGAAAAAAAAAAAAGCTGAGTGGGGGCACAGCAGTCCATTCAGGCAAAAAACTGGGCCTGTGTTGCTAAACTGGTTCAGGTTGCTAAATAGGTTCAGGTTTTGTGAGGAGCAGCAAGTGTCTTTTCCCTATGATGGCAACTGTAGTAGACCAAAGACACTGCTTCCTCCTCTTTCTTCTCCTGCTGCCCTCTGTGTCCTGGCAGCCCCCGAGTTATCAATCATGTTGAGCTCCAGATATGGATGGAGAATTTGTGACCATCTCATGGGTACAGTCGTATTTGGCACAGGCATCCTGCTCAGCAGCAGCCAATTGGTTTCACAACTTTTGAGTTACTTTCACTAGAGTTGGCCTCCCCTCAACTTCAAGGCTCGTTTTCAACTCTTATGTTTGTTAGGATAATAGGGATTTGGTTTTATTAATATTTCAATACCAATAAGTTACAAAATAATTTTCCTATAAAAGTTTTCACTAAAACCCTCAGTTACTTGTTTGCTCAATAGGTGGGATATGTCAAACAATGCTTGACCTTTCCTTTTCTAAACAGCTCTAACAACTAAGCTTCGAAGTTATAAAGATTAACTATTCAAAGCACCAGTACAATGAGGAATCACCTTCATCTTGCCAAGAGAGATACAAAATTAAGCATTACTGCCCCACACCACACATAGCCTTGCTCAGGGAAGGTCCAAAAATGCAGATATTTTGCCTTTTTTCTGCCTTTGAGTCATTTAAATTCATCACTTAATAAGAGTAACCTAGCCTTTCTTGGAAGGCCTTGCTTGGAAGCCTTCTAATTCCTCTAGAAATTAGAAACTTTACATAAGAACTGAGGTATTTTTGCCTCTTTTTCTAAAGCTTTTGGATGATTTAGTAATTAGCCAGAAGGATGAAAGATACTGCTTTATCTACTAAAAAAGAGCAAAGTAAATAGCTTGTACTCATTTGCTGAAGAAGCATCCCAGCAGAAGCTAGTAATGGCCCCTTTTAGGGCATTAAGATGACTGTATCCAGCACAGATAGTCAGTTTAAAGCAGTTTGTGAAACACTTACACAGAAAAGCTTTTCCCACATTATTCTCATTTTGCTGATAGGAGGCCCAGAGTCCTGTTTAAGATCACTCAACACCCCTATAACCACAATGGGCAGAGAAACCACAGACTTTATGCCCAACCCTCAGCCTTTGAGTGGGAGCCCCTTCACAAGAGATTTTGCCATGTTTCACCAAGTACTGTAACACAAGCTTTTGGTTAGGACAGCAAAACATTTCTTTTCCCTTACACAGTGTTAAAGAGATAATGCCTTCTAAGATGTCCTCTTGCTAAGCCCACCTACTCCTACTTAGGCTATTACAAGCCACCTGCATCAATAACAAGACAAGTCAATGAAATAGGAAATCAGTAGCATAAAAATGCTTAATCTCAAGTGAAACTTCAAGACCATTTTAATCATTTGCGATATAGATGGATTTTATTTTCTTCTTATTGCATATGTTCTGTAAGGTGTTGTAGGATGGGACAGGTAAAACTCACTGTGAAGGCACATAAGCATGTTGCTAATGGGTGCAAGTTTCTCCACAAATGGCAGTGCCCCCTGATGGAGATAAACCTACCAATTTGTTGCAGTAGTGTGGTCTGGCTTTGACATACTGCTCAATTTTTTAATTTATTTTAGATTATTTGCCCTAGTTCTTCAGTGTAATAATTGAATTATTATGATAAAAGTCAGGATAAATCAATAAGCTAGAGTGTTCAAAACGTAACATGCATCCATATTCACGGAACTGTATTAAAAACCATTGTTGTTATGTAAGCATAAAAAATATTATATAGTCTAAACATATACTCTATATTGCCTGAACAGTTTCTGGAGAAGCAGTTAGGCTCCATATTTTACAAGAAATACACACTGATATTCATGAAAACATACCCACAGTATTATCTTAAAGTGCTGGCTGTAAGAACAAACTATTAGGCTCCCCTATTTATTTGGATGAGAAGTATCGTCTGAACTTCATGCTTGGTATGAATGGGACTCAACTTTCACATGTGCCTGTCTGATTATAAAGCAAATAGCCTATGTTGCCTTTCAGCCCTGATCTGGATCACCTATTGTATTACAATATCAATCTTGTTGCCAAAAAGAGCCTTTGCAGGTGAACATTGAGGGTCTAGTATCCTGTACAAGCAATAATTCTTAACACAAGATCAATAAAATTATTTTCTGTACCTCCAGAGGTGAAAACCAAAACAACAGCAAGAAAAAGTCCCCCTCACTTACACTAAGCTATTAAAAAAATGCAGAAGTGTTAGACTTACCCTTACCACTTAGACCTAAATTTTCCAGATTTATTAGCTTGATTGCATGCTTAACTCAAAATGCAATGATTTAATTTTGCTCACCTATTTACATTTGCAAAACAAAATGTACAATGGTCACAATAAACCATAAACCTCTGACAATTTTTACAGATTTTTTTTCTTCTTTTTATTTTCCACAGTGCAATGGAGAAGCACTGTTAAAGCTATGAGTAACATACAGTAACTGTTGAAACAGTATTAGGCTGAGGACTGTTCTACTGGACTCCACCTGCCCCAGTAAACCCATTCTAAATTGCCCCATGATTTCATCACTGCATTTATGTCTCAGTAACTGCATCAAAACCCTTTGGTCAAACATTCAGTAACACTACACTTTCATAATTGTCTACTTTCTATGTATGTAGTTAGAACAAAACTTTTTGCAGTAATACATAAATTGTTTAAAGTGCTGTCAAACTACTACAAGTATTTCACTTGAAAAAAAAAAGTAGTACTGGACTACAAAGCAGTGGGTGTCACTTTTCCAGAACCATTATTAATAGTGACTATTTTAGTCTTCAGTGATGTGGAATGACAGGCTGTAGCATTTCTTCAAGTTAAGAATAGAAAATAACTGAACTTGCAAAAATTCAATTACTCTGCATTAAAGCTGCCATGGCATTACTGTACATTTATACATCAGAAAGTCAGTAAATTATTTTTCTATAAATTAACCTCTCAAAGTTGACTTTTTTTTCCCTTTCTGTTCTGAATGCCAAACTCCTGACTGCTTCTCTACCACAGAGACTTCATATCTGGATAGCCGACATCTGTAAAAACATTTCTAATGAAAACACTACTAATACAACCCCCTGGAGAAACAAATGAAATGAGATCTAAGCATGCAGCCGCCTTTCTACAGTTCTGTCTTTAACAATAGTGGGGCTGGTGCTTCCTATCCAAGACTTGACACAGGTCATGATCATTTAGGCACAGTAGTAGCAAAATAAATAATTGCATAAATATGTAATAACTGGTATAAATACTTCAGTAGCACTTCGAAGATGTGATAAAGGACTTCTGTTCTCAGTTGTACATTAAGGTTTATCTCAGTGAATGTAAGGGAGAAGCATTTTAACTGTAGGGATAGAGAACTATGGATTGAGTGCTTGAGAGCTCAGTGCCAGACAAAACATTGAAAACTGCTGTTGTGAAAAAGAGGTAGAGTGTATCAGTGTTGTAAGTGTTGGTAACTGCTAAAATATTAGAGAAACAGTGGTTATAGCCTTACCCCCCAAAAGAATATACTAGGAAGATCAATAATGAAACTGTGTTTAATCCAGATTCAAAGCAAAACAGTAGCATCTTGTTTTTAAAATATAATGTCCTTTTTTTTCATGATACATACTACTGCTTAAGTAAATAGGAATTGAGACTTTTTTCCCAATAAACAGCCTAAAACCAGGAAAAAAAATCCATTTCTTTGTAATAGTTCTCAAAATCCTAGCTAATGCTCTACTTCAAGGTGAAGCAACTCTTCGGTAGTAAACTTCATAAAGAGCAAGTTCCCACCACTGGAAGAATAGTTTGAACATACAGAGACATGAGGAGACACGTTGCTTGACGATTATCAGAACAAAAGAACAATGTTTCTAAATGCTCTTATTTTCAGATGGGCTAATGCTTTTCCTTTAAGAGACAGGATTGACAAATACAGGAGGTAACTGAAGTGTCCTTATCCAAAGCCAGATGCTAATTCTGGGCCTGAAACATAAGGCAGATGAAAGCTGGAATTGATTTGACACGGAACTGACACAGAGCAGCTCCCCCCTGCACCCCCTACCCCTTCACTAATTTTTATGGGCATTTAGGTTCAGAGAAACTTATCAGTACAAGTATTTGTTTTGAAATAATTCTATCAGCTTTCCTAGTGAAATATGGGTGCACTAAAATCAATACCAGGAGTTGGACAGAAGGCCAGGTGGGCCTACCTGTTCTTCCCACCCCCTTTTCTAAGGGGTACTGAACCAGGACTGAACCCATAAAAATGGATTTCATTTCCAGCAGTCTTGTTGTGCAGAGTAAATTAAAATAAGCTTGTTGCCTCAGGCATCTGTTGCAAGTAGCATTTCTTCTGCCATAAAGAGAGAATAAAGTAAAAAAATAAGAAGTTTCTGATTTTTTAAAAAACAAATTTAGTCTTTTCACTGGCTAGTTATAATCTTTAAAGTGGTTTTGAGGCAATAAAAGGCAAATAGAACAAACCAAATATTTTTAAAAAGTTAATATTTAACTCATCTTTTATAGATATCCACAATGTAGATTTTTCTAGAATACTAAATGACTTTACATGCAAGCATTAACAAATGGTGCTAGAAAAAAAGAAACTGAAACATTAAGTTTAAAATGCCTTTCATTCTAATTCAAATAAAAATAATAACAAATAACACTAAAAGTAATGACTATGGAACAAAAAATGCTGAATAAGTTTAATCATCACAGAAGTCATGGTTCTCACCTTGTATGCAGTGATCTTTCAAATGACAAAATTGTGCTAAATAGCTTAAGTTATCAGGCTTATAAATGTTTCCAAAGAATAAGTGTTCACCTTTTGTTTTACTCAATAGTTCACTTACTAGAAATAAAACTCACCCAAGTACTTGCTTTTTAAACTATGACAAGCCACAGCAACATAACTGTCATCTTCTTCACAAGGCACAGAAGAAACTCAATAAGAAATTAATAAATTAAATTAACTTTGAAAGTGAACTTGTCAATTTTATGGATTCAAGAATTAAAGACTTACACTACCCAAAATAGTGAAGAAACATTTTTGTTCAAATACACAGACGAAAAATAAACAAACTCGGTATTTAAAATTTTAATTTTATTAAAGTAACTAACCTTAAAAGTCAGAGAAGACAAGACCCCCCACCAAAACACCAGTTACGAAAATGCAGTCAACAGAATCTTTGTGATCTTTAAGTACAAGGCACCCTCCAGCGTTTGAAAAGGAAACTACACTTCTAGCAGGTGAGCAAGCATATGAAGAAAGTGTGAGCATGTCAAGAATAAAGCTCCTTGATTCATTTACAATAATTGCATTTGATCATGCAGTGATATGACAAAGCCATTATGTAAAAATAATGTAAAATTACTTCTAATGGATTTATGTAGGTGTTATTACTTCACTAGTGGAGAAGAGTCTCTTTAAGCACACTAATTTGAAAACTACAGCCAAGTGTGCAAAGTATTACAGAAGTATTTCTTACCAAGTCTGGTACTGATAAGTAGTAATTCCTCACAGAATATGATCTTTATGTTAGAACAAATTTAAAACTTGTCTAAGGAGACTAAATGAATAGTTCATTTCACAGGATATCTCCACGGTAGGGAAGAGGAGAAACAATGCATCTAGAGGCAAAATTGGATACAATATTTAAAAAAATTATAATTAATACTATATGAAACAAAGATTATAAGCATACAGCCATGTCCTTGGAATTTCACTGATTTTATTTTTAAAAAGGGGGAATTTTTACGTTGGTGTACTTGTTCATTCTAAATATAACCAATTCTAAGACTTTTTCAGCCCTTGACATTCAAATGTAGAAATATTTCTGCCTATAGGACAGACAAGAATGCCTATTGAAAGGACAGTATTGTAAAATAATGTTATGAGCTAGATCCACAGAAACAGTTTTTAAATTACTGAAACAGAATGAAGGCTAGAAACAAAAACTTTTTGAACTGTGATTATGTGCAAACTAACACTTCTTGTGGATTTCTCTTCTGGCACTTTACACCTTGAGACTACATCCGGTTCATACTTCCACAATCAAAGAAAACCTTACATATAATTTAAGTGGTAATGATATAACATGTCTTGGAATATACATTAAGTAACTACAAAGTGGTTAGGTCTTAATTAAGGAAATGTATGTGTTCAGAATTTAAACTGTAAATTCACTGAATTAGTGCCTCAAATATCTTTCCTCGTTAGGGACAGATATAACAACACGTGTATTTCCAAACTAGGTTTTCCAAAGGTCTTTGCTCTCCTGGGCTCCCCCTACAGACCTATGTGGGAAAAATGCTGGAGCAAAAAAGGATTTTCATCCTGTATAGTCAGGCTATTTAATAACTGATTCAGTTTGAGTTTCACAAAGCTTGAGAGTTCACCCCTTCAAAACCTTGTCTCTTACTTATTACAGAACTTAGTTATGTGACCTGCAGTAGAAGCAAAAACTGATTACCTTGTGACAGTAAAAAAGTCACCTTTGGTCAGTGCTGCACTGACAATATTGCAAAATAAAATTAGTCAGAATGATGCAAAAAGAGGTAGAAAAACATTTTAGAAGTATATAAGAAATATATATATGAGTATAAAAACATTAAAACCCAGCTATCACCTCCATAAAACTTACAGCTGTGCTTAACTTCATGTTGCAAATATTTACATTGACTTCAGAAAGAGCTAACAACACTGTGCAAAATTAAGTATGACCTTACATAGTTCACAAAGTAGGACAGGTTTATAAAAATTGATCATTGCTCAAATTTTGGCTTTTTAACAGTTTTTTTCTATGCTTCTATTTTGTGATGTTCCTTTTTGCAATTGCTTCTCTAATTTGACGATCAAGTTCACTTACAATATGGTCTTCATGATTATATACTCCTGTTCTCAACAGTGTATCCCTCTCTGCTATCAGATGAGAGAGATAATCATCCATGCTCTCATTTAATTTTCTAGAATGAAGACTATCCACTCCACCAGCAGAATTAACATCTTGCAACTGCTTTCTCTCTTCTTGTTGCTTTAGCCTGATGTTCATAAAATGGAAATAATCAGAGGATGAGCCATATTAAAACCCACTCATTTTCATACTAAGTCTTTAGGTTATTTATC
Source organism: Megaceryle torquata (assembly GCA_024611175.1). Classification (NCBI taxonomy): domain Eukaryota; kingdom Metazoa; phylum Chordata; class Aves; order Coraciiformes; family Cerylidae; genus Megaceryle; species Megaceryle torquata. The sequence continues at coordinate 41,088 of JANIJG010004577.1, read as the reverse complement.
TGCTGAAGATGTTTGTAAAATAAAGAAATCAAAGAAAAGTAGTAAGTTATCCCCTCTCTAGGGAAAACCAACTGTAGAGTAAAAGCAATGTTAATACCATACTTAAATTCTAACACCTTTATCTAAGTGCACATTTAACTTGCTACTACATACTAACTAACATACTTGCTGCCATGGGCACTATTTTGGTAATGCAAGTAGCACTCAAATTAAAGGGTTCAACATACGGAACTACTGCAGATAATTTTTGGACAACAACATAAGGCATATTTAAAATTTTAATGTATTCAAAAACATTAATAGTGAATGCCTCTTTTTTAGTGCAGCACTTATCCTTAGATGTTGAAGGTTTAAAATAGGTAAAACCCTGGTGCTGTATTACTATGATGATAACAACCCAGTATACAGTGACCTTAAACAGATTTTTCTATACTACAGTACGGCTGCATTTTAAATATGTGCAATCTTTACCTAAGGAACACTAAACTCTTCTTTTTTGGACTGACAGACAACTATAATCTTGATTTATCTGAACCTTCTCCTGTTTTGAGGCACACAGCAAGGCAATGGAGGGAAAATAGAAAAAATGAATTTTACAAATGCTTTTATACCTGTTAAGTTCATTTCTGATATCCTCCAGCTCTTGTCGGTCTGTTTTCCCTAGCTCTTTTTCTTCTGCTGCTAAATAGCGCAACCTCATGTGCTCCAGTTCTTGTTGCTGTTTTTTAAGGTGGGCCATTGCATTTTCTTGTTCACGCTAATGTGGAAAAGAGAGTAGACACAACTCAGTTGACTATGTGATTACTGCTAATTATAATGATACGAGTAAAACTTCAGGAATGAAGTAATGACAGTTAAGTCTCCACCAGTATTTTAAGTACCAGAGTTAAACAGAACATCTTAGCCACTGATATCTGTAATGTATTAAAATCAGTGACTACCACAATTGCAGTAAACCTGTCCAGGCTGGATCAGATGAAGCACAGATATCTTCCCATTAACGAAATAGCAAAAAATGTAACAAATGCTTTTACAAACTCTGACTTAAGCTGGTAAACATAGAACTTGTACTTTGGAACTGCTTCAGATACAGGGATATATTCCTTAGCTACACAGTATTTTAAATTGTAACTTTTTTTTGAGAAATAAAGATCAGAACAATAAACTTCCATTGTCAACTCCACAGTGCCTACTGTCAAAGTTCCAAGAATTAATTTTTGAAACTGTAATCTGTGATTTAAAAATAAGGCCTGAAAATAAAATTCTAGTGAAGTTTCCTTCTACATTTAATCTAGCTCTGTGCAAAACCTCAGGTATCTTATTCTGTGCATTTAATCCAATTAATCTATATATTCTGAAATTTGTTTGGTGTAACTTAATACAGTCAGTCATATTCTGAATGAGACAGAGGACCTGAGGTAAAATGGTTATTTCTTCCTGTAGTTAAAAAATAAGGTAGGAGGTTACACAAACATCCTGGATCTAGACATACTGTGAAGTGAGAGGTTACCTTTGCAATTTTGACATTGCTTTCATCTGGAGTATTTAACTGTTAATACAGACAGTATTTATTATATAAGTAAAAAATATAATTGCTTGATACATGTCAGTGCATTCATCATACAGTCAACCTAACAATATTTAGAGGAGCTTAGGCAGTTTCATGCATCTCCATTCCCAACATCTTAAGGACTCCCTGCTGATGATCAGTAAGTGGTAAGAAAATAAGAATTTCACAAGGAATTAGTGTAAACAGAGTCTCTAACTGTTAATGTGAACAGGCAATGCAACAGAAGTATTTAACAAGAAAACACAGCATTTATGTAACCCCAAAATACTTAATACTAAATCCAATACACCAGCCAGGCAAATTAAATGTTAGAACTGCAGCAAGACAGACCAGAAAGCCTGAAGAACAATTTGTTAAAGGGACACATAATAATAATAATAAAACCAGAAGCAGGAATCCTGCCAAAGAGCCTACAGCTAATAGATAATTGAGGCATTAAAAAAAGGACTTGGGAAGATAAGACCATAGTCCATCCTTCCCCATCAAGACTTCATTGCAGAACATTCACACATGATAGGCAACTTTTTTTTTTATGTGGGACAGGTTTAAAGAATAGTCTTGGACAGCATTAGAACAGGTTTTAGAACAGGAATCTACAAATATATACAGCAAATATTAACACGTCACTACAGTCAGCTGGTATTTACCCAAGAGTTTTCAGTTTTAGGGAAATCCAAACACAGAGTTACAAGACTAACTGAAAATGTAATTTGTCACTTAAGTTGGTATTAACATCACACGAATAACAATTCCTTCATTTTTTGTCTTTTAAACAAAGGCCTTTTGAATATCCATGAACTACCAGTGTGACTTCCTTCCACAGCTGTCAAATTTGCTGAAACAATAACTAAAACCAAGAAAGGATGTATGGGTACACCATCAAGAATAAATCCAGCTTTTGTAGAAAAGTCACACTTCCAACTAGTTAAAAAACCAAACACACACAACCCACAAAACCAAAAAACCAACAACAAAAAAACCAAATAAAATCCAACAAACAGCACACCAAAGAAACCACCTACAACCAAACATAAAACTAAGTTGTCACAAAAAAGGTCCTCTCAGATTACTCAGGCTTGAAAAGATGATAGAAAGGATAGAAACTGATCGTTTGCACAACAACAAGGTGACAGTAGACTCCACAAGAAGCTACTCATTGATATACTCACAAGGAAGTAATTCTGGAACAATTTTTGCTGATAAGATTCAGTGAGGAAAAAAGTGGATGCAAAGACTAGGATTTTATGGGGACCAAAAAATTAATTAGTTTGAAAAGGAAACAGATAAGAATTTATTCACTGATTTCTGCTAAATATGACAGCCCAAATGAAACTGTTCATGATGTACTTAATTGACTGAGGGTAGCTGGAGAATATTCAAAGATAGGGAAGCTGGGTTTCTAAATCTTACACATCTACTACTGCTGGCCTCTGTATGGGCTAGATTGACATTTCACATCAGTTGGATACTTCTGTTCACTCCCTCTCTCTCACAGTGAAAAACATTTGCTGAAAGTCAAAACTAGATCAATTCTAACTAGCGAAAACTGAAGTTTTTAAAACACACG